>JAJJMC010023397.1:2451199-2524512 GCA_023531435.1 Papaver californicum
ACATGGGACATGCATATCTACAGTGTGAGGATGAGGTTCAGGTTTACGTTGTCATTTCCTATAATCCAAAACTGGTGCAGAATCTAACGACGCATTAACTTTTCCAAAATAACTATCCTCATCATCAACACTATTGGTTCTAAAAGTGTTCTCAATTAGAGAATTAATCATGCAAACATACTCATAGTGGTCATGATATGAAGGGGCTTGAAAGGCTTTAAAATCATTCACTGAGATTTTTTGATTGCCAAAAAAAACATTCCCATTGTCTATTTTAACAATTGATTATTGCATTAACAATTGCTAAGAACGGTCGACCTAGGATGATTGGAATGTGGATTTCTTAGTCTGAGATAGGTTGAGTTTCTAGAATCACAAAGTCAACTGGATATATAAAGTTTTCTACTTAAACCAAAACATCTTCAATAATTCTATGTGGAATGTAATCAGAGTTGGTTTCATCTCCCCTAGTCCAAGTTGTTCGTATACCGAGAACGGTAAAGGTTGACACTAGCCCCAAGGTCTAAAAGTGTATTTTAAATCCATTGACTACCTATAATACAAGTAACAATGAGACAAATTGGGTCTTTGAATTTAACTGGGTACTGTTGTATAAGTAGGGAACTAACTTCTTGGGTCAAGAATGCCTTTTTACGTACACTCATGTCCCATTTGACCGTATACATATCCTTTAGAAATTTGGCATAAATTGACATATGTTCAATTGCATCTAACATGGAAAGGTGCCGTCGATGATCAAAATTGAGTGTATTCAAGTCGGTTCCATAAACAAATCAGTATGGGAAGTAAATCAACTGATCTAGCTTTGATTAGTTCTTCTTGTTCGGAAAAAGTTGATTTGTTGTTTAGAGTTTTGTTTAGGGCGGAGGATTAGAGAGCAGAACCAAAAAAGTGAGAGAAAGAGAGAGAAGAAAAAATGAACTAATTTCACTCAATCACTTCCAAAGAATTTAAGCCATTTTTTATCTTATGGTTTAACAAAAAAAGAAAATTTATTTTTGAAGTTTAGTGAAATATAAATATACATTTTAAATTCTCTTGTTATTGAACCGAACTAGATAGTTATTACAACGATTGTTATTGGTATCTATAAAATTGACTAGTATAATTTTTTTCTGATCTGTATTGGATTATAATATTGAAGAATAGGAAACGAAATTAATCCAATTTTTGATTAGTCGAAATAGTCGGATAATAATAATATGACACGACATGCATATTTTATAAAGCAATATTTTTTAAGTTATCAATGTTCGGAATAATCGAGTAATATGCATATTATAATCGAAATAGTAGGATAATAGACATATTTTGGTCGACTTTTTATTGATCGGAATAGTCGGGTAATATGCATATTACTATCCTAACATCGGAAACGGATATTTCTATCGTAACGTAACGAATTTTGGAAATTATGATTCATCAAAAATATTTTACTTTATTTTTGTAATTAGGGTTCTTAGTCTGTCATTTGTTTATAAGTTATCTTTTGACGAATTGAGTTGAACCCCAACATATGTTCAATTAAAATTTGTTGAGATGTAGCTTAATTTCTTGTATAAAGTTAAGCTTTACCTAATTACAAAAAATATATGAGGTGTACAAGACAAAAATGATGGGTTGAGGGTTCGGGGTTCAGGGTTCAGGGTTCGGGGTTCAGGGTACCCTAAACCTGAACCCTGAACACTTAAGAGTCGTTAAACACTAAGGATAATAAGGTGTACAAAACGAACATGACGGTTTGAGGGTTCGGGGTTCGGGGTTCAGGGTTCAGAGTTCAGGGTTCACGACACCTTATTATCCTTAGTAACCTCTTCCCCTAACTCGTTAAACTTATCGGACACGCAAAATGGGATATCTCATGTGTGCAAAAACTTGAGAGTCGCAATGGTAACTAACACACATAATGGTAACTAGCACACACAATGGTAACTAACACAACAATCCGTATGAGCATCCAACAGCTAATCTGGACCATTAAAATCTTTCCATGATCCTTATGAGGTGGCTTATCCACCGTTAATTATTTTTTTTTCAAAACCCTATACAAAAGTTTGTCTTTCATTTTCGCCCTTTGCTTTTCTCTCTCTCTTTCTCTCTTCCAATTTGAGCCGCCGGTGGAGAAACTAGGATTCCATATTCGACTGCACCATCACCGCCGAATCAGGATCATTCAACACCATCACGACGATTGCTCACTCGGTAAGCTCTCTCTCTGTTGTTGTGTATAGTTTTCTACTTCTATTTTTTTTTTTCGGTAAGCTCTCTCTCTGTTGTTGTTGGAAGAAAAACTATTTAAGTTTTTCTACTTCTAAATTTTGGTTTCAGAAACAACAGACTACTCCATCTTCTCTTCTTCTTCATGTGGAAACTGTAATAAGAAAGAAAGTAATTTTGGGCTAAAAAAATAGAGAAAAAAGAGCGAGAGGAACAGATCTAGTTTTCTGAAGTCTGAAGTCTGTTGCAAATCAAATTCTAGTTGTTGTATTTCAATCTCCTTCTTCTCCTTCGCCTGGATCTGAAATCAATGATTTCCATTAATTCATCCTTTGTTGGTAAGAAAGTATTCGACTAAACACAGATTCATATGTATATTGGGATATAATTTTGCAACCCTATCTATCTATATTATTTGGAAACCCTACATTTGGGTAATGATGATTTCGTCGGCTTGAGTAGAAATCTGTTTCGGATGGTATGATTTGTTGGTAGAAACATATAGAGATTGATGATTTAGTTGCTAATCTTAATACATGCAGTTGCTTCATGTCTATCCCAAAAGGAGATGATAATTAAGTCTTACCTATTACATTAATCATGGTTGCTTCGCATTGAACAACCAAACAATTAAACCCCAGAATAGGTTTGTTATTATTCAGAATCAGTGCAAAAGAATGAAGAAGATAGATTTTTCTTATTTTTTGAATGTCTTTCTAACTTATGGATGCTTTTGCAGGCAAAACTTTGGTCATATCCCATAATGGAGCAAGTGGAGTATTTCCTCCTTGCACTGATCTTGCTTATCAACAAGCAGTAGATGATGGTGTGGACTTGATTTCTGCGCTGATTCAGCTGCCTGACAGGAAGTACAACTGCAGTTGGTACTTTCATGTCCAAATCTACCTCTGTCCCTGAGATACAACAAAAAAATGGGATCTTGTCATTCGACCTTACATGGAGCGAGATCCAAAGCTTGAAACGTAAACCTCTTACTTAAATTCATCATGCCACGATCAGTATTATTCTTAGCCGTCTTTTGTTCTTGATATGTAACAAGGTGTGTACACCTGACCTATAAACCTTTTCTTCTTGGAGCCCTACTAGTTAGTCCTACAGCAGATCAAGGCTTGCCAAGAAACCCAGCAGAAAAGAATGCTGGTAAATTTTGATTATCACTTTCGTAAACCAGTATGTTTTTCATTATCACTTAATCCTTGAAATTTTGATTCATACTTTAAATTGATGTTTGTTTGAACTTAAGGCACTTCAGAGTGAAGAAAGACCACTAAGTAAGAAGGGACATCTTCCTTTGGAAATATTTGTTACTGGTCATTTTGACCTTACAAGTTTTTTTTTTGGGTTTTGGAATTTTATTGATTTTGGTTTTTTTTTTGTTTGGATATGACATGACAGATTCAAGTTTTGTACCACCATTGTTGTATGCAATTCTTGGGAGTTCAAGACATTTAGGAGTTGGTCCAGTATCAATAGCATCACTGGTAATGAGTTCTATGCTTAGAGAAGTAGTCTCACCAACTACATAGCCAATTCTATATCTCAAATTGGCTTTCACTGCAACCTTCTTTGCTGGTGTATTCCAAACATCTTTTGGTCTACTTAGGTAAGAAATTGATATCTTTTAACCTTGTCTTAGTTTTCAAGAAACATAAGGAATTTTTTTGGATTGTCATAATTGAGTACATTTTTTAGTGATTAGTAATTAAGTCTTACCTATTACATTAATCATGGTTGTCACTTTTCAATAATTGTTTAATTTGGCTGGTGTTAACATCATTTCACTCTGTTTTGTTTCTTTGTGATTTTAAAGTACTCTAGGAGTAACTGCAATATTAGGTGCTTATATGGTTACTGATAGACTTTCTTGGAAAGTTCCGTATCGGATACTTCTATGAGCACTTAAACTCTAGTTTCCTGTGTTGTTTAAGAAGAGATGTCTTAGGTTGATCATGTTTTTTACGTTTCCAGTAAGCTTCATTATATTGCAACAATTTTCAAGCATCAAACTCTGCAAGTTGGACAAGTGAGAAATGCAATCCGGCAATTCTTCAAATTAGTTAAGTAAAGATCCAGGCTCTCAACCAGCACTACCCAGATGGAGAAAAAGAAATGATTAGATAGTATTTCTTTTTTCCTTTCATGTAAATAGTGTAATTTTCTTAAGAAATGATATAAACTAAATTATGTGATATAATAAAATTTAATTTAATTTTTAATTTGGTCCATAATTGTTCCGTATTAGTTTTACTTTGGGATTATCTAAATGAGAATAGTGAGCAACCAACTTGAGCAAAAACTTTCATAGTTTAAAAGTTTAAGCAATCAATTTCTGGCCAATTAAAATCAAAAATCACTTTTATTTGATAGTTTAAAAGTTTAAGCAATTAACTTAAAGCCAATCAAAATCAGAAATTACTTTTAGCAGCAAAAATTTAAAAGCTTACAATTTTAAGCAATCAACTTGAGTAAAAACTTTGCTATTTTAAAAGCTTAAGCAGCCAACTTCAAAATTACTTTTAGCGAGCAAAAATTTAAAAGCTTAAAATTTTAAGCAATCAACTTGAGTAAAAACTTTGCTATTTTAAAAGCTTAAGCAACCAACTTCAGGCCAATCAAAATTAGAAATCACTTTTAGCGAGCAAAATTATTTGATCGCTTAAAACCTTAACCAAGCAATTTCAGAAAGAGTTGTTCCATGTATCTATCAACTAAGTAGTTTACTTGCTTTAGAATGATTGGTATATCTGAAGCAATTGATATTTTACTTGCTATATTGGTTGGCCTAGATGTTAAGCGATCAAAATTTTAGTTGCTCCATGTTAGTTGGTTTAAATGTTAAGCAATGAGAAAAGTACTCGCTTTAGGTTAGTTGGTTCATTACTAGAGCGATTGCATGGTCGCTCAAGGCTTTGACATACATGGCTTTGGGCAACCAACGGAGGGAGTGCCACTTTTAGTCGCTATAACGGTTATAGCGACTTAAAACGAGTAGTCGCTTAAACCCATTTTTTTTGTAGTGAGTTCTTTCTAGAACACAGGTGGACATGGCTATCGCTCAGAAGGAGGTACTTGCTTCTCTCAAGACCTTGACGGAGCAACTCTCCCAGAACAACGACATTTCCTGACGGAGCAAATCAGGACCAACCTTACAGCGGCTACTAACGCTGGGACGTCAAGGACTCAAAGGGATAATGAACACTACAAGAAAATTAGGCTCTAGCAACTAGCACGTTTTAGTGGCTAAACACCTGTTTTTGGTGGATAGAGACATCTACCAACTACATAACAACTGATTTGCTTTGTTGCTAAAGACTATATGGCTGAAGATCTTGTGCAACAATGGCGTTGGTAGAAATGTTTTATAACTTGTTCTTAGCGACTCAAAATTCAGGTTGGAAGAAAACTTTTGTAATTAAATTGTTGGTTAGCAAGTGGAAGTCTCCAGCCACCTAAAACGTATTTGTTGTTAAAGGGTTTAACCCACTTATTTCTAGTTGCTTTGGGATATTGGTGTCGTTGGTTAATGATTTTAGCCACTAGTATTCAGTTGGTTAAGGGTCTTAGTCACTAAGTATCTAGTTGGTTAAGGATTTGAGCCGCTAAATATCTAGTTGCTTAAGGTGTCTAGTGTTAGTTGGAAAGGGGTTTGGTGGTCACTACAAATTCAGTTGGCAAAGGACTACAAAGTCAGTTGCTTAAGGATTTGAGCCACAACAAATCAACTGATCAAACATTTCAACAATTGGATGTATAGTTGGTGAAGTTTTGTAGCCCCAAAATGTTTAGTTGGTCGACAAGGGCTTAAGCAGCTACAAATTGAGTTGCTCAAGTGTTTCATCCACTACAAATTCAGCTGCTTAAGGTGTATATATAGAGAGGATTCAGAAATAAAATAACAATCCAAAACAAATTCAGAATTTTTTTTCTTCAGAAAATTCCTTTTATTCATTATATGAAATCATTTTAGAGCAACAATTAGAACAAATATGTACAATGATAAATTACAAAGAAAATCTAGTTAGTAAGCTTTACACAAGCATTCAGCAAGTTAACCATGCACTTGAACCTGCACCTTAAGGATGTTTGTATAGACTGCACACTTCAGAACTGGCCACTCAAATGAGCAAGCAATTGATCTGTAGCCGCACCAATTTGACACTTTCAGCTTTTGAACTAGGGCTTCATCCTCTGGCTAGAAAAGCATGAAATTTTTATCCTAGTTCTTCTTTAGAGCTTCAACATCCATGTACTCCAGACTGATCTTTTGAGTCTGTAATCCGATGTAGTGAACAAATTGTTTAGTTCTCATAAATATGCCAGATATCAATTTATATAAGACCTTAAATCAGATTCTAGAGAGACTAGTCCCCAAAGTATGTGTTATTGAACACTAAGAAATTGTTGCCCCTTTCAGGATCTAAGAATATGTAAACAAAATGTTACCATACATATCAGACCACCCACTATCTTCGTTACCGACTAGCAACAGTTCTAAAGCGATATCGGTGTGGCCTTCTCAAAACCACCAGTAGTAGTCGCAGACTTTGACACATAACTGCCTTTTGATGGGAGAGAAACGAGAAAACAGGGGTTTAATGCAAAAAGTATTCTGAATAACCATCACCATGAGCAGATAAAATAAAGAATGAGAATGATAAACACTTACTTGACTTCTGCATCAGCTACAAAATAATGATAACAAAATGTCTTAAATGAAGTAAGATAAAGCCGAGACCGACATATTCTACATCTAAATCACTTTGGTGCTTTCCGTGTTCGTATCGAGGTTGGCACAAAATGAGTTACGTTCACAGATCTACTAACAAAAAAATCTAACTAAAAAAAATTAAAGAATCTTGCAGAAGAATAGAAAGAGATTCAGGTACTTAAATGAATAACAAGAAGAATAGCTACCACCAGAATTGCATATCTCGCACTATTGAATTCATGGCGAATATGTCCGGAAACAAGTGTACGAAAGAGAACAGAAAGAATGAGGATAAGCAGTACGGTTACGAGCAATGAGTTCGCATCTGGTCCGAACACCAATCTCCCTCCAAAGAAGATTTTCTGCACGAGAAAGTCGAGAAGTTGAAGCTAAAGTGTAGGTCAAGCATAAACTACAAAATACACATAAGTGCAAATTCACAAGTTTGGTACAAAAAGAAAAACAAAGAGAACCCAAATTTATCGGTTAACTTTTGCATGGATCTACGGTGAATAATCCCAGCACCAACAGACCTTTATAGAACCACAACGTAATAAGCTAGCATGAATAGATTGATAAAAAAAAAGTGTCGAGTTGCCCACGTTCATGTTTAATGGGTCTGTGTGTGAGCATAACTGTGTGCTTGGATGATTGCACACCACAATAATGACCATATCTAATCCTAGGGATCAATAATATATCTAATCCTAGGGATTGAACGTATTTCTCCCTCCAGTTCTTTATTAAACCAGATAATGTGAACGGATATCAAGGAATATGTCATGATATCATCCTTCACATCCTGTATGCGCGCGAATGTCATAATTAAGCAAAAAACAACTAATAGGTGTGATTGGATTTTGGCAAGTATCCATTCAAATGGACACCTCATGAGAATTTCTCTCTTTCATAACTTTAATCGCAATTAGAACAATTTATATACTTCAAAAGCTTGCCACAGACTCACATATATGTGAGAATTATTTGATATAACTGAAACACTGGTTTCATCCAATCATTTATTTGGTTATTAAAATCGAACCAATGTTCATGTCAGTTGATACAACTTGTAAAACATGCCATACTTCAAGACATCAAGCAAATCTAAGTCTAACTCACATATTTTTGGTTTACCTAGACGTGTTTCCTAGACACCCAGAATTAACATGATTTGCTTTACCTTGTCAAACCTAAACAGGTGAGTCCACTAATATTTGTCTAGACGTGTAGCATTGAGTAAGGTATCATACAGTTGACCAACATTACATAACAAAGTTTAAGCAGTTATTAGTTAGCGTTCGGTTAAATAATTAGACGGTTAAATAATTAGTGAGTGAGGGTAGGCTCCGAACCATGACACCTAATACAACAAAAAGAATGAGAACAATAAACAAATTTTGATGACATGACTTACAGGAACCAAAAAACTCAAATTATATGATGGAAAGATAAAAATCCTAACTTTTTACTTCAATAAAACAATGAAAAGAATAAAAAAAAGTTTAGCATAATGCTTCAAACCCTATATTTCAACTCGAAAATATTATTATAGATAAATATAAAATCAAAAAATATAAAATCAAAATTTTTCTTGAACAACCAATCGTTCAAATACTAAAATACTTTAGTATTCAATGGAAAATTTTAAAACGAAAGACCAATTTTAACCCTTCAACGATTATTAGAGTTGAAATCTCGGTTGATAGTTAAAGAAACCCCAACTAAAAAAAAAAACTCTAAAATTCAGTTGAAAAAAAGTGATTAAATCTTGAATAATCCATAGAACTGATATCGGTTAGATGTTCACAACTTTTTCCTCTCTTCAGTGTCCTGTTTCAATTCAGTTGAAAACAATTTTTTTCACTGCCTTTAAAATTTCTCAAATTTAAGAATCATATAGATCAAAAGAACCAGCCATGAACAATTTAATCAGATAAAGATTATTAAGCCAGACGAAAATCAACAAAATTATCAAACTCAATCTATTTACACAAAACTAAACCCTAAAATACACAAATTGAGGCTCAAAATCACACGAAACTACCAAAAAAGTTAGACAACATTCAGTAGATATACCAAACTGACCTCCACAGAACATACAATCACTATCAATACCATCAGAATCGATCATCACCTCAAAGCTCTTATAAACCTGGATATCAAAACAAACACCATACGAATTTCAAAGATCTAAAAATGGAAAAGAAGTATGAAAACGAACACATAGGTTAGATACTTATCTCATCTTCTTCTACTTTAGCTTATGAAGCTAGGGCTTCTCCTCTTCTTCTTCATCTTCAAACAATTTCATAAAATGATACACAGAACACAAAAATATAATAGAAAAATATAAAGATTGGTAGGAGATGTGAAGAACAGTAGATCGAGAGGGCACCCTAAAAGATCTAGTTGATTTACTATGTACTTCAGTAATCCTTTGTGAAGACAGTGTGAGATCAAAGAGAATGGATTCGGCTTGTGAAAGATCTAATCTACTACTTCGGTAAGTTTTTTTACAGAGAGTAAGAAAGAAAAGATTCAGCGGTGGTAGTGAAAGAATGAAAGCAGTGAATGTATAAAAGTGGCTGCATTTTTGTTTATTACCTCTCAAATGGGTTAGTTTGTCTAGTCGGATGGCTGGACAAACAGGGTGCGCTACTATGGAAAATACTTTTGACGATGGAAACTATGTCGAGCGATTTAGTGTTGGTCGCTAGCGATCAAGAGTTGGTCGCTGACGATACAAATCATATCGCTCGACATAGTGGTCATCGTCCATGACCGACTTAAATAACCAAGCTCTCTTCACAATTTCACATCTTCTTCTCAATTTTACATCTAAAAACACTAAAATCATCTAGAGTAAAAAAAAAAATTACTGCCACAATAAGTAAAACTTTAAAAGCTACTAATTTTATTTTACATTCATTTAAATTTTAACATCTTTTCTTAGAGAAAACTACATAAGATTAAAAAAGAAAACTACATCATTACATAAAAGGGGCGAATCTGGGAAGATCTCTAAGGATGTTGAAACAAGCTTCGTACAGAAAAGGTTTGCCGTCAGTTTCCTGCCATACATCTAGAGCTAATTGGATCACTTCATCATCAGTTACACCGTTAAATCTTTCTCGATCAATTACCTTTACCTGAACAAGGAATCGCGTGATTGAACGACTAATCACTTGAAAACGAGCAGACAACCCATGAGCATCTCAGTTTCTCGGGTTCCCCGTTTCTGCAACGAATATAGTTAAAATGTTATGCCAAAAAGACGTGTGCGGCATGAGTTGGCCAGTATGAACATTTCCCCTGCTATGAGAAACATATGTTGTACAAAAAGTTAAATCCTCTTCATGAGTATATTTTGGAGCACGAACTCTGACAGTCATTTTAAATCTCTAAAATAGATAACGTATTTGCAGTCTTCCACCAACGTTCTAATAATTTTGAGTAGAAAGTAGACAAAGTAGAAAAAAATTTGGGTAAAATTTTTGGTGTAAAAACTTGATTTGAAAGCGACTTAGACTTTGTCTAGCGACCAAGTCTTTGTCGCTCGACCAAGATTTTGACGTGTTGTGCATCTGCTCAAACATGATCATTTGAGAGGTCAATTTGATGGTTTGAGAGGTGCATAGTGGGTGTTTTTGACCAAATTTGGTGTTTTGAGAGGTGCACAGGAACTAGCCTTAGGGTTTTTCTTTTGGGAGGCGTAGGATTAGAGAGAAACTGAGGATGAGACGAGAGGAAAATAAAGTGAAGTGAAATTTTATTTTTGAGGTTTAATATTAAAGTTTTAGACGGTGATAAAAGCTAGTCATACGGATTATGAAAATCTTCCGACGGTAGAGATTTGGCTTGGGATTATCATACGGATCAAGGCAAGTGCGTGAGAAGCATTTTTTTTTGAAGCATACGTGAGAAGCATATGGTTCTTTGGTGAATCATATTTTTGGTCCATGTTAGATATTTAGAGTTCTATTGTAGATATTAAGTCGCATTGGTGATGCAGATGTCATTAAGCAGAATATAACCAATATCAATATATTTATAGTTCCGACAAAAATTTATACTCGAACGACTAAATCATTTAAGCAGAATATGACCAACATAGATATATTTAGGATTTCGTTGAGGATTCTGACTCGGCGAAGAAGTCGTTAAACATAATATGACCACAGATTTAGTTATATAACAACACGTAAATACTACAAATACTACAAAATTATATCTTTCGACAATATATGAATGGCATTATAGATTTTGTGTCACAGAAGATACAACCTAATTCACAAAAAAACCAACAATTAGGATCCGTATAGTATATATTCTTCAAATATATAAAACTAGAGTTTTTAATCAGAAGGGTATATGTGCAAACACAAAAAATCACACGGATAACTACCTTATCCGATGATGGAAAATTGCCGCCACAATTAGAAAAGAATTTAGTGAAAATTTTGACGCCCAAGTTTATGCGTGCCGCCCAGAATCTTTTGGGTTGAAATCCAAAATTGAAACCCTTAAACTATTTTTTACTTTCTTTTTCAATACTTAATTTTTCTATCTTATCTCTTTCTTTATAGAAAATTAAAATTTTAGAGAGACTAATCTCTTCTAGTTCGTGTGTGTGGAGTCGTTTTATTTGGCCATTCAATACAAACAAATATCTTTTCCAAGATTCATTCAATTCAGACAAACAAATATATATTTTTTTCCTCTTTTTTGTGTTTAATTTAATTATGGGTTGATTTCTTTTTATAAACTACAAAAACAACAACTAGATGACCATATATCGGTGGAGGGCCCAACGAACCGCTGAATTGGGTTGGTTTTATCGACTTGTTATTCGTCTTTTTTTACCCGAACAGCTGAAGAATAACTCTGTTTTTTTTTATTGACTAATCAATGTTTCTCAATAAATCAAATACCTTATGATTAGACTACTTAATATACAAAATTAGTAAATGGGTATGATTAATTACACTGTTTGTTACTTATAAATTGAGTATAAATAGTTCTTATTTGCTCAATTTGATGAAATTATCAAGATCGAAAAAAAAAATGATATTTTGAAATTGATTAGATTTTTTAAAATTAGATAAAATTGATGGATTTTTACATAATTAGGTACTGCAAATGTTGAATTTTAAAACAATATAACTTTAGATGATCAGATTCGATGGAATTTGATGGAACTTTCATATTGAAACAAAAAATTGTAAACCGAAACGTTGCTGATAATTTACAGTTAAGTCATCACATAGAAGGCCTCCCTAAACTAAATCCAATTAATATAATAGTGTTTTATTACTGTTTTATTGGTATAGTTCTTGATCGATTTTTTCAATCTGAATGATAAATAAGGTAGGGTGTTAATGTTATGATGGTTTTGAAAGGATAAGTTAACTAACTAGGTATAGATTTGAATTTGATCATAAAAAACAATGATTAAATTAATAATTTTATAAAATTGGTAAAATATGAATGGTTGTGAGGCTAATTAATTATGGTGTTTGTTGAGTTTATGGTGATTGGGATGGTCTCAATCAAATTAATGGAGATAAATATATTTCCTTGTAATGGTTTGATGAATAAGAAAATGATAGGTAAATATGGTAAATTATTATTAAAATCAATTATAAATAATAAAATAAAAACCAACTAAATCAAGGGCAGTTGTTGACGGTCAACTGTTGTTCTAGGTACCAACCCTTTATTTTGGAATAACTGGGTACCAAATTAAACTAAGTTTATCCGGTGGAATCCATACGAGTACATAGGTAAGAAGCAAAATACAAATTAGACATCTCTACTTTGTATAGAGGAGATGTATAATTAGGTACTTAAAAATTATGTTTGAATGCAAGCTTATCTAGTATGTATAATTTGTAGTTTCCAATTCATGGTGGAAGTTAATGGCTATGCCAACGATTCGATGGTTGGTATAGATGTCTACCAATAGATTGCTTCATTGGATAACTGTAGCGGGTAGAAGTATCTAGTTACTGGTATACTTTTTAGTTTTCATACCATGGTGACTGAAGGATAACAATCATACCAATGATTTGATGGTTGGTATAGGTGTCTACCAAAAAATTATTTCGGTGGGCAACTGTAGTGCCTAAAAATATCTAACTTTTAGTATATTTAACAGTTGCCAAACCAAAGTTGCCGAACACTACTAACAACGCCAACAATTAAATGGTTAGTGTAGGTGTCTACCAATATACAATTTTGGTGGCTTACACTAGCGGCTAGAGGTATATAGCTTTTAATTTACTTTTTAGTTGTGAAATCATGGTGGCTGAACACTACTAGCAACACCAACTATCTGATGGTTGGTAGAGGTGTCTACCAACACATCGACTAGGTGGATAAACCTAGTGGATGGGAGTCACTAGTACAAATTTGGGCTTATGTGACAGTTAAAAACTGCCACCAAAACATTTATGTGACAGTTTTGAAAAATAATTGCACTGTCATTAAAGCCTCTGTTACGAAAGGGTCTATAAAAAACTGTTACGCAATCATGACTATAAGTATCAGTTTTTTCATAAACCTGTCATTGTTGACAACATACAATAACATTTTCTAAATAAAACTGTCATTGGTAACTTAATTTCTTTTACTAAGGTGACAGTTTCTTCATAAAAATTGTCATTAAAAACTTAATTTCTTAGACTAAGATGACAGCTTCTTCATAACCTCTCACTATTGAAAAATTACTGTAACATTTTTTTAAGAAAATTGTCATTAAAAACTTAACTTCTTAGACTAAGATGACAATTTCTTCATAAACCTCTCATTATTGAAATTACTGTAACATTTTTTTAAGAAAATTGTCATTAAAAACTTAACTTCTTAGACTAAGATGACAGTTTCTTCATAAAACTGTCATCAATAACTCAATTTCTTATACTAAAGTACCAATTTCTTTATAAATTTGTCATTATTGGTAAATATACCGTATAGTTATTAAGTAACAGTTAATAAACTGTCACGATTTTTCACCATTATTAGTGTGAGTTTTAGTAAGAAACTGTCGCTTATATCTCGTAGTTTATTCTTTTGTGACAGTTAATTTGTGAACTTTCATGATTTAGGATTTTGAACTTTCACCTAAGCCTAAACTTGTACTAGTGAGTATATAGCTTCTAATATAATTTTGAGTTGTTAAATTACGGCTGCTAAAAGCCAGTAGCCGCATGTTTGATATTTTTAGTTGCTAAACAATTACTGCTAAAGGGTTCCACCAACCTTAGTTGCTGAAAACAGGTGGCTAAAGAATTTCTGGTAACTAAGGTTATTTTGGGTTGCAAGATATTGTTGTTAAAGAGTACTACCAGCTATAGTTGGTAAGAAAACAATTGTTAAATCCAAGTTTTCTTGTAATGGAAGTTCATGTCATCATTGATCGTCCACCGCATAGGAACCAACAATCCACTATTGTCACTCGTGAAGCTCTAAAGAGACTCCTACAGAATCGTGGCAAGGAAAACTCATTCTCACTTCATCAGCACCGTCCTCTTTATCCGCCTGAAGTTGAGAGAGTCTCACTGCCAAGAGGTTACTCCTCTCCCCCTTTCTCGTTGTATGATGGAACTGGGAACTCTCGTGAACATGTCTCTTGATTCTTAGAATCGCTCGGAAAACACAAATACAATCTCGTACTACGCCTTAAAGAAATTTAAAAAATCCCTCACTGGAAGAGCCTACACATGGTACAACAACATTGCACCCAACAACATCTCTTGTTGGGAAGATATGGTCATCTCTTTCTACAAAAAGTACTTCTTCATCTCCGAGCAAATCACCCTGTCAGACCTGGGAAGAATGTTCCAGAGTAATAATGAGTATCCCAACGATTACGTAAAGAGAATCAGGATTTAAGTACTGGATTTCCATGATCCGAATGTGACAGGGCACCAATTGGTAGAACTCTGTATTAATGGTATGATCCCTGTCTATCGTGCTCTTTTAGAAAATTTACGTATCCAGACTTTCTCTAAGTTGCAAGAATCTGCAAAGCGGTCTTCCACAACTGCTCCTTCCCTGCTGGAGAGAACCAGAACAACAAGGGAAGAAAGCCGTGGAGACACCTGCGGGAGTAGACGACTGATCAACAAACAGTATACCGTTCAACCATAAATAAGTGTTGTCAGTAATGAAGGGACAAAAAGAAAAGCTCCATCTCAACAAGAGTCACAAAGTAAGCGCCTCTCTTCCACTCCATCCACGAACCAGGCGGCGACCAGCAAGTAACTCTATCCCAAGGTGCTCCTAAGGGGACACGAAAGAAGCAACAGTTACGACAAGCACAAGAGCAGGATATAAAACCTGATATAGCTTGTCCTTATTTTCCAATTCCTATGAAAGAGGTCTTTGAACTACTAGAGGCATGGGTACAAGAGAGGATCATCAAGCTACCACATGTGTGACGCCCACCTACTCCCCAGGAAATGTCATACCCGAAAAAATTATCGTTTCCATCGGTTCGTCAATCATCCCACCAGTGAGTGCAACGGTATGAGACATATCTTCAAAGAAAAAACAGAGTCAGGGGGAGTTGCAACTAAGGACTAAGGGTATTCAAAAACATCCCCTTCGTGTTAGAAGATTCACCATCTCTGGAGATCCGGTCAACCAAACAGTTCAATCATTAATGGATCACATGTGCGAGCTCCTCCACTTTTCAAAGGATCAACGTCAAGATATTTTTACTTCCCTTAATTGAGTTATATCTTGCAAGCGCCTACCATCTTTTACTGAATATACTTCAAAACAAGCTTCCTTAGGAGGACATGGTCGATAAGAACGATAAAGGGTGCGACCAGGGAATTTTCACTACTGCACGCCTCAGAGATGTTAAGTTTAGAAAGATATTAGTTGATGCTGGCATGGATGTCAATGTTATCAGCGCCACAACTCTCAAATCGGCAGAAGTAACTTGACAAGAAGTTACACGCTCGCCAACAACAGTTAGAGACCCTGAAGAGATAACCAGGGATGTTTACAGACACATCACTCTCACAGTAGCGACAGGAGCCACTCAAACAAATACCAAATTTTATATCATCAAGGGGAAGCTTACTTATGATATGATTCTTGGACTGCCTGGCTCCGAAAATTAGCAGCCATCATAAGAGCTCGTCTAGAAGCACCACCTCGAGTTAAGCGCCCTCTTCCTGGAGAAAAACGCAGTATTGATAAGAACTTACCTCTATACCTGAAAGAATATTATCTTTTCAAAGCCATGACAGGGAATCAAGTATCAACTGAGACTATATCAGCTTACCTCAACTGATACCGTACTCAGGTAGCTCTTACTCAATTCGCCTCCTTATCATTGAATCATCCTCATATGCCAGCAGAATGGGGACTAGACCTTGCTAGAAATAAGAATCGTGATTTAGCATGTCGCTATAAATGGGTGGCTGCTCCAGCTCATTATTTCAACAGATGGGTAAAGACCATTCCCACCTTTTATGAACAACCAGAATTCTCAAAGATATTCTCCCTCATATATGATCCGAGAGATATTATAGAAAAGGTTCGGCCATATGAACAAAAGATTTACAGGTCCAAAACAATCAAACCAAATACTTTATGGGTAGGAGATTTGGTTCTCAAAGAATCAAGACACCGTCGCTCCTCTAACTGGGAAGGACCATACAGAATTTCACGGGTTTCTATTGGCGGCTACTATAATATGATAACTACAGAGGAAGAACCTGTCGCAGAAGTTATCCACGGCAAATGGCTCCAATCTTTCAATACCTGAACACCCTATTATCACCTTTGTTTCCCTATTTTTATGTAGTATTTAACATTCCTCCAAAATGCCTACAAGTATCGTTATGGGCATCCTTAGGATTTAAATTTCATTAATAAATAAAAGCATTGTTATTTCAAAAAGGGTCTTTGTGAATCACCTACAAAAAAAAAAAAACAAATCTCCCAAAATTCAAATAAGCCTTTGAAAGATAGCTCAGGTATCTCGGAAACATACTTTCTCACCTTAAACCTCAAACCTACTTTCGACCCTTCCAATGGGTTTTAAAACCCCACTCCGTTTGGAATATGCACATATAAAAAATTCTTATCAAAAGAAAGAGTCAACACTTGTGTCAGAGACACTCAATCACCACGGTTTCGAGGCGCTATTAACTACATCGCCATACATAGTGTAATGCTTGGAGAATGCATCAAGTAAAAATCTCATCTCATGATTGTAAACTGAAAGAGGAAGGATATCAAAATTGTGATCCCTGGTAACCTCCTCCCTCTCGTTAACTATTTCATCTCTATTTCTTGAACCGTCTCCCCCTAAAAGTAGAAAAGTTACAGACGTATTAGGTCAGAACAATCACAAACACAAAATTTTGATAATGAACCACAAAAATCATTTTATATACTCATAAATACCATATAAATTTATTACAAAGTGGTATTCGAAGAATTATGTGAGTCGGGGCTATTACGAGATGTTTCACAAAAAAAACATCAAAGACAATTTACATTACCTCCTGGAAACTCTGAATCTGGCAACAATTGGTGAAGAATGTGGGAATGAGTATTATGTTAAAAGTTTCTTATGGATGTCTACTACAACATATTAAAAGGCGCATCAATCGGATAAACGAGCTAAGAATTATGGCAAAAACGGCAAACGGTGTTGGGTCTGAAAACTGTCAGCATTTTCCTGGATACTTCCTGAATTCTACTTTTGGGTCGTTTTGACGCCCCAAACATTATCAAAACCTGGATTTTTCCCTTGAAAGGCGTATAAAATTGTTTTCTAATAAATATAGAGGGGTCAATCATTCAAAACATAGGTCGTATGAGATTCTATAATGTTTCCCCAAGCACAATACTTCTGGAATTTTTATGACGAAAATTGATGAAATTTCTTATATAAAGAAATTTCATTCATTGGTCTCAAGATGTGAAGACATTGATGCAAATTCATGAAAAATCACTAAAGGAAAAGTATAGTTCCATCATAACGGCCATACATGAAATGTCTAATTTAAAGAAGATGACTACGAAACACATAATTATAAAAGCAAAACTAAGCTAAACTCAATCAGAAGACTGGGAACCCGAATCAGAATCGTATCATTATCACCGTCCTCATCAGAATCAAGTTCTTCTTCTTCTCAGTCTTCTTCAGAATGCTCTTCAGAGTCCTCTACTTCAGGGTCTTCCCCCGAAATCTCATCAAGTTCTTCTTCCAAGTCTTCTTCGGGATCCTCATCATCAGCAGGGTCAATAGATCCCACCTGCATGTCTTCATAAGCATTATCTTGCTCAACTTCACGATCAGCCTCAGTTTCATACTCCAAGAACGACTCAGACTCGTATTCTGCATGAGCCTCATGATCCTCCTCAGAAGGATATTCATCCGTATCAGAATCTGGAGCTACTCCATAAGGACGAACACCTCACCTTATCCGTTCTTTTTCTTCCCTTCTCGCAATTGTTCGGAGACGTCGCTTCTGCATATAGGCTGTGAGCTTCTCATCCTCAGCCTTAAACTTTTCTGACTCCTTTCGACGTCTTGCTTCTTCTTCAATATTAATTACGATTGTGAGATTCGGAGCATACTCGCGAGATGCCTTCAAATAATCGAGGGGCATGCCCGACACAAGTTTTGTGACCTTATTCAACGAACGGTTGATCTTGGACTGTACTTCTTGAGGAGAAGTCATCTTCGTCATTTTACTTCTGCAACCCAGTTTCTTACTTGAAGAATCAGAATTATGATCTTTATTATGAACTGTCATCTGCTTAAGATTTAAATACAAAAATAAAGATTCCAGCACAAAAGAAAAGAAGAACTACTAAAAGTTTTAACTTATGAGGATTAAACTTACTGGTATTATCGTTGTTGTTGTTGAAGATCACTTTACTCCAGAAGAACAATAAAGAAACTAGGGTTTGGAAAAGAGAAAATAATAAAACTCTCAGTGTTATCCAAATAAATATGCATATGATATGAGAGAAAAATTTGGAAACCCTAGCTCTACTGGATAATGGAGTTACGGCTGAGAACCCTAGTTTATCTAAGTTACTGGTTCACAAAACTGGGAAGAACAATTTTCACAAAAGTTGGGGTTACAAGAGAATAACAAAAAACAGATGGCTGGATGAGAAAATAAACAACAAAAGATACGAATTCGAGCAAAACCTATTTTACAACGAATAGGCAGCGCACTCAAGGAACCAAGGAAGTAATGCTTTTCTTTGAAGCGTGCTCGGGGAAGTCAGGTACAGTTCATCTTTCCTTGCTGAAGTTTTCCCGAGGAAGCAAGGTGCATTTTGTCTCTATTTGCTGAAGCGTACTCAAGCAAGGTGCATTTCTTGATGAAGCGTACTCGAGAACAAGGTGCGGATCGTCTCTCCGGTAAAAGAAAAATGGAACAAATAGTAAGAGGGATGAGGCGTTGTGCGTATATATAGATGCTCAATTATGGCAAGTCTTTTTTGGATTAGGAAACTCACCTCAAGCGCTACAATATTTTTTTTCTCTTCACAAGTTAGCATTTTTAACAAGAACTTGGGCATCTACTAACCCTAGCCAGGGTTAGTGCTAAGGGGCACATATCTCAATCTCAGAGAAGCTAAGTACATCTTCTTATACTCTTAAAATTTTAATTATGCATATATAATTGATATAAGCATATTGTCACCATCTAGTGCTTACTGCGCAACATTATTGTTCCTCACTAACCAGGGGATTTAATGTAGATGGTGAATTTTAGACAAGGGATAGAACTACAAAATTGCCCTTTACTTAGCAGCGGAAACATAAAAGAACATATGCATATTTATGCGCATATTCCTAGGTTTATATCAAAACATGAAATATTGTATCTCTACTTATATTCCGCAGGCGAACTAAGAATACAGTCTCTACATATATCTACAGGTATTCTAAACTGATCTTGTAGCCTCTCTAATATTCACAATATTTATGCCATATCGAACCAGTCTCAAGTCGCATAAATTCCGCAGCTGAATTATTTGAATTTGTCTTGAATGCGCATCGATATTCCAATAACATCTATCAATTCTAGAAACAGCGAATTCCTGATCTTTGAGAACATATTCTAGCTTAGTATCTTGCTCGAAAAGAGCGCATTACAATCCTATATTCTACCTTTATAAAAATATGCCACTTTAGCATTTTATCTAAGGAGGTGTCACAAATTATGCGACGTTCCTCTTGGATGCGCCACAATCAAAGAGAAATGCCTCTAAAGGATTATGTTGTCCCTTAGTGCTAAGCAAGCCTAACTTTTCCGCGCTAGCACCAGGCTAGTACTGGTTGTGCAAGACAAGCGCTATCTCACTAGGCCGCATCCCAAGGGATGCGCCATACATTGTGCCAGGCTAAAAGCCATCCCTAACCTTAATTAGGCTTTGTTCCTAAGGGACACGCCACAATATTATCGCGCTAAATCCAAAGGCCAGTTCTAGTCTTACTTAGGCAGCGTCCCCAAGTGCTAACTTGAAGCGCCAACTTTATTTAGGTTTCGTCCCCAAGGGACGCGCCACACTTTGTGCTGAGCTCAAAAACTCTAACCTTATTTCTTTGGGACGTGCCACACTTTGCGCTAGCTCAAAAACGCTAGCCTAATCCAGGTTTCGGCCCCAAGGGACACGCAACACTCCGGCCTAATGCCAGCGCTAGCCCTATATGGATATCTATTAAGCCTCATTCTTAAACGCACTAAGACTGATCCTTAAGAACCTTCACACAATCTTGGTTTCGAACATCTTTCAGATTTATGCCAAGTCGTTTATAGGCTAACATCTGTCCATTAAAATTAATCCATGTTACTCCTAAGATAGTACATGACCATTAAACTCACCAGACTCAGTATTGACCAGTCTGATTGTCAATTTAGTGAGTTACACAACTTGCCTCACTACTTAGCAAGTCCTTGACTTGACTTAAAACAAAGTGACAGTGCACGACTCTACCATTTCCATGAGATATCAAATACACCTGGGGGTATTCTCATTGGGGTATTGGTCTGACGGTCTATGACAATCGTGCGTTGTGGCAACACATCCATGAACAAAAAGGTAACAAGTAGTGGGACAGTTACAAGACAGTTGAGAGCCCGAGGAGAAGTGGTCATACAAGTCCTCCCTATTTTCCGGACATGACTCCACCATAATCTCCACAATCGTCACTCCTCCATTTCCTTTATAACTTCCACCACTAACGAGAATGTGTCTCCTCATAAATATAAATAGATGGCTCCATTTATTCGAAATAATAACAGAAAGAACTAAGAAACAGGATATACAAAATTAACGATTCATCCTAGAGATAATCCATTCTTTATCACACACAATAATTACTCATCACACTGAGATTTCTCAACCTTTTTTGCTCCCTCCCCTAAGATCTACCCAATGTTCTCCACCTTTGTGATCGAAGCTGGACGTGAACGGTCATTTCTTGGTTTGGGCTCGTCTTGTTCGAGTTTGATATCTTGAACCTACACGAAAGTACCATTTTGCAGTCTATTTGTTTTCACCCTAAAACAATGTGATAACTGCAGAATGCCGACTTTTCACAACAAGATAACTTGTCCAACTCATGTTGTCGAACCTTTCATTCCAACTGGCCGAGGTCGGAAAACACATGGTGTGGCCAAATACATAGGCTTATAAGGGAATTTTAGTTAAAATACTTATTTTATGAATTACGTAATTTTTTTAAAAAAATTCTTTGAGTATATTATGTAATCTTAAAGTTTGTTCATGTTACTATTTTTTAGATCAGATAATTTTTATAGTGCAAGTACTATGCACATTTAATTTAAGTGCAGATATTATGCATATTTGTTTATGTGCAGCTATTATGCACAGTTTTTTTTTCTTATTTGAAATAGTTTTTTCCAAAGACTCCAATCTACCTAATTAGATTCATTTCACTTAAATAAGGAGATAATTAGATATAGTGTATGTTTAAATCAATTAATTCCATTTAACGGGGGTTGAGAGGACAACACTTTCCCATAATCAATGAAAAATTTAAGATACAAAAATAGCTGTTGGAGAAATTCCTGTTACAATGAACAAACCAAACAGAAGCTTGAAGATAGTTAAGGGTTAGAAGAAACAACATCAGACTTTAGACAAACACACACACAGGAAGATGGAGTCGCATGTTCAACAAACTTCCCTTAACTCGATATTTGTCGGGTACACCTCTAGAAAGAGTGTTGCTATACCACTAGTGAGGACAAATCGAATCCAGGATAAAACCACCTGATACCAACCCAGCTAGCAAAAACTCGTTGGCCCGTTACGAACTTAACAGCCGAATAAAATTTATAGAAAATTAAAACTACGTGCGCAAACAAAGCGAGAAGAGGGGAAAAGTCGTCAGGATAGTAGCTGCGACTGGGGTAAGTTGAAAATAAAATTTTCTTTTTCTTTTATAGGGAAATTTTAGAGAAGAGAATTAAATTGTATTTATGAAAAATATTTTTATTTAATTCCCTTAAATTCTCATAAATAATAAAACGGTTTTTTATTTATTATAGGAATTTAAAATAAAAAACCATTAAGTCTTGATAGGCACATGCTGGGCACACGCCGACTCACGCCAAGCATACGATGGCTCACGCCAGTTCACGCAAAAACACACGCACAATCTCCGCAAGCCCGCGGCCCGCGTGCGTGCTTCAGTGCGAAGCACCGCACATGTGTGAATTTGCCCACTAGCCCATTCCCTTAGTCTATATCCAATCCACAAGTATTTTCCCTTAGAAGCAACTTTAGTGGTAATATAGATAGACTTCATCCTTGGTTTATCCCATGTGGGAAAAACCAAAGGTTTCTCATTCACATAGAAGTGAAAAGTGAATTTGTTATTTCCACCCCCAATATATGCTAGTGACCATCTGGTCCCATCAAGATAAATTAGGTAACAAAACAATTTTTGGTAATAAATCATTTTTTAATTCTAACAATCCCCCACATGAATGAAGAAAGCGATAAATCAGAAAACCGGAAAACGAGAAATACCTCTTAAGAAATAGGTGTCCATATGGAATTGAACCTTTGCTTAGTGAGAAGTACCGGAACTACTTGATGGACAGTGAACGCGATGTCTTGAACTGCCATCGTTTGGTGTAATTCATCAATAGCTCCTTACGAGAGATATCTCTCAAGAGTGCTGTTAAGTTCGCGCCGTGGTGTCCGTTTTGTCCCTGGACATATCCCGTTTCTCAGAATGCTCTAGAGAATCAGCTCAGTTCTCATAGGAAGCGACCCACTTCCTCATTCAGATAGGTGAGTTCTACCAAGAGTGTTAACTGCTATACCCCATTTCATTGAAACTATAGAACTCATTAAAACTTTATTATAAGTCATCCTCACATGCAGTCACACTATCACGTCTACACCATAGGGAAAGGACAGAGAAAATAATTCTCTGATAGTGTTTAATTTTTACCTGCCACAAATTAGTTGTCTCATTCAAAACCTTGATCTTGGGATCTCCAGTCAGCAAGGTTGAGTATCCTTCATGGTAAGTTTTAATTGATGAGCTTAAGTCCCATCCCCCTCGATGCACTATTAACTATCTCCTAGGACAAGCCTTTCGTCAAAGGGTCCGCGATATTCTCCTTAGACCTCACAAAGTCAACAGAAGTAACGCCATTCGAGATTAGTTGTTTTAGAGAATTGTGTCTTCTCCGAATATGAATGATTTTCCATTATAATTGCTATTTTTTGCATTAGCTATTGCAGCTTGACAATCGCAGTGTATAGATATAGCTGGCACAGGCCTATGCCAGAGAGGAATGTCTTCTAAAAAGCATCTTAGCCAAGCGGCTTCCTCTTCTGCTTTATCTAACGCAATAAACTCGGATTCCATAGTGGACCGAGCGATACAGGTCTGATTGGAACTCTTCCAAGAAACTGATCCACATCTTAGAGTGAAAACGTATCCACTCATAGATTTAGACTCCTCTGAGTCTGCTATCCAGTTTGCATTACAATGTCCTTCAAGGACTGCAGAGTATCTCTTATAACTCAAACAAAGTTTAAAGTGTATTTTCGATACCTTAACACTCTAAAAAGTGCATCCCAATGCTCCTATCAAACTGGTTATATATTCTAAGTACAGATTCAATGTAATGAGATTGACTAAGACTATATCTATTAGACTCTCTTCTAATTTTCATCCCTAAGATTACATCTGAGGTACCTAAGTCTTTCATGTCAAGGTCTCATTCAACATGTTCTTAGTGGAGTAAATTACATCTATGGTTTTATCCAGTATAAGCATATCATCAACATACAAACATACAATCACACAGGCATCATCGACAATTTTAGTGTAAACACACTTGTCAGATTCATTTATTTTAAAATCCACTAGAGAACATTAAATGATCAAAATTTTCATGCTCTAAAAGATTTTTTCTATTCTAAATCTTTTGGCTCTTCTAGGCTCAACTTCATCTTCCTATAGAATTATTGTCTGACAAGTGGAAAGGACATCTAGGGGATCAATACATATCATGCGAGATTCAGATTTCAAAAGAAAATAATTTTTCCAATGAACATAACATCCCTAGATTCCATATTGGTATTCAGACCAATTTCTAAAATATCAGAACTCACAACCCTAACCTTATGTAGTGTGTTCAGGATATCCTATGAAGACACAATCAACAGTTTTGGGGTCATATCTATGTCCTCTTAGGTGGAGGGATAGAAACCTTAGTCAAGCACCCCCACATTTTTGAAGTATGCAAAATAGGGTTGTCTGCCTTTCTATAATTCATTTGGATATATATCTGATCCTTTAATAAGTACTTTGTTCAGGTCATGGCAAGCTGAGAGGACGGCCTCCCCCCCACAAGTTCGCAGGTAGTCCTGAACTAATTCATGGTTTTATCGTCTCCTGAAGGGATTATAATTTCACCTCTAGTTTGAACTGAGTTCAAGTCAACTAGGTCTGAGGAATTAATTCCAAGGGTTTAGAATTTTTACTAAACATTTTTCTTATAAGACATTTTAGCATATTTTAATTTATGCATATTTAACCTTTATGTTTACTTTCCAAATTAAATTAGGAATGCAGCCTATGCTCGCCAGATTAATCATTGAAAAACATGACCAAGTCTGTCATGTCAAACATTCAATAACACACAACCATAAAAGGAATCAATTTTATTTATTTAAATTGAGGTTACATTTAATTTGTAAAAAACCCTCTGTCTTATATCTCTTTTCTACATAGTCTTTACACTGAGTTACACTATTATTCCCAGATTCATGAAAACCCTTATCATCTAATATACTACAAGATACAAGAATTTTACAGATGTCCGGAACATGAACAATTTCTTCAATATGAGAGATTTGCCAAAAATGAGCTTCAGCCCAACTTTGCCTTTTTCTGCAACTTGTGCTGCGGACGAGTTACCCATATAGAGATTTTCTCCTTCCCCTACCTTCTGATAGGAGGTGAACACATCTTTGTTTCCGCGGACATGCTTGGTAACACCAGAGTCTACCCACCAGTCTCTCACATTGGTTACCATATTGACTTCAGACATTGTACCAAAAAACTTGTTCTTGTTGTTTTTCATAACAATTAGCATCATTTTATTTTATTTCTCTATAAATAAAATCCTTACAATTTCTATGAAATATTTCCTAATTATATTATGATTATGATTTATTTATTTTCAAATAATCAACACCCACGTATGCTTTATGTAAAATCATTTCAAAGAATGATAACAACGTTCTATTATGTGCCTTGATTTTAGTGCATTAAATTTAGTGTATAAATTTTAGTGCATCTCAACGTTTCATCAAACGTGTCCTACGGTTGTTAAATTTAGTGCTTTAACCGTTTTAATAATTTCAAGACAGCATGCATACGATTCACATATAAAATAAATTATGATTATAATTAATAAATCATACCTGCATATTTTTGATTATCGTTGCAGTTGCTACCACCATTTGAGCAATAATAAGTTGCCCTTTTAGTCATGGACTCTCCATCAAATCCCTGTCGAAGAATGCAATTGGCCCAGACTCATATCATCAGCTAGAATGCACCCAAACCCACCAGAAGCAGATAACCCAGATTCACAATTAACCATGAATTGAACACCTTCCTCTGACGAAAACGAATAAAATAGACAAGCCCCAGATGACCACCTTTCTATGACTTTAAACTCGAGCCCAGCCCAAATTGAGTGTCCAAGTCCATTTAGTCATCCATTATAATTTTGTTGAGCACAATTAGTAGAGAAAGAAACTCTAGATAAGCATGTGAGCCACACGTGTGACATGTGAAGGAGGGGCAAAAAGATCTTTTCACAGATTTTTCTTTTAACCCTAGCAATTAACCTTCTTCTCCGCCCGTTCTCTCCACTCATCGCTTCCGTCTTCACTGTTACATTCAAATTTCTTAAGTTGGTAATCACCTACTGAACCTTTCTGAACAATCCTTATTTAAAAACACGACCTATATCCCAAACAACTGTGTCATTTTCTCGGTGTGGAAGTGGAGGCATAAGGTGTTGAAACACCTGATCCACCTTCAGTGGAAGGTCTATTGCCTGTATCGATCCGACGG
This sequence comes from Papaver californicum, assembly GCA_023531435.1. Classification (NCBI taxonomy): domain Eukaryota; kingdom Viridiplantae; phylum Streptophyta; class Magnoliopsida; order Ranunculales; family Papaveraceae; genus Papaver; species Papaver californicum. Next base: position 2,477,806 of record JAJJMC010023397.1, read on the forward strand.
ATATCTTCTACCATTTTTACTACATCTGTTATTTTTGGTCTTTGATCAGGAACTCTCGAAACACATGTCATTGCTACCTGCAACATTTCTACCATCTCTTTTTCTATATTTGGATATCTCATTAGTTCCATGTCAAATACTTATGTTGTCCATTCTTCTCTAACTACAGACTGAACCCATTGAACTAAGTGAATGACCTCATCACCACCACCGCTTGAATGAATTGGGGATTTTTCGGTGAGAAGTTCGAGGAGGATAACACCGTAACTGTAGATATCATATGGTTGGGATAACTTTTTTTTTTATTATTTTTTTTTGATGTCGTTTACTGCTGGGGCTCTGTATCCAGTTGCTCGAGTTGGAGGAACTGAGGTGATTAGTGTACTTAGGCCAAGGTCGGCAACACAGCCATAGTTATGGGAGTTGAGGAATACATTTGACGCTTTTATGTTTCCGTGGACAAGTTTTCCGTTGTTCCCTGTGTGAATACAAGCAATTCCTCTCGCTGCACCGACTGCGATTCTTAGTCGAGTGTCCCAGTCTAGTGGAATCCTATCACCCCCTCTTTTCCATGTAACAATGCAGATACACTCCCCTGGATATAATGAATCTGAGCATAAACCCCAGTTCATTCCACTGTTCTTACAAACCCAAGTCTACTAAACAACAGCAAACTCCGATTACTTCGAATCCCATTATTTCATCCGTAGAGATCAAATGGTTTTAGCTACTCCTTCTGCCTTGTAATCTCATCCAATCATGGGGACCCAGACTTGCATGAATTCTTGGCAGCATCAGGAACAACTTAACTTGAAGTTTTGAAGAACCGGTCGTTCTAACCTTTTTACAAACGCCTAATATGTGTGAAACTGGTAATGGAGAGACAACCTATTTTTGTGATTGTATTAGACATGTATTAACTCCTTCAACCTGCAAAGTCTAACACTCATACAGAATAACACACACCATTCAAATCATAGTCACGACAGAGAACTCTTGGTTGTTTTCTTGGCAAATCTGATTCATACCAAAATTCAGAACAATATAAGTTGCAGCCATTCATCACCCTGACCAAACTTAGCCAACACCAAATCTTCTTTTTCTGTTTTGACTGCAATAATACTTGTTTCCTTTTCTTCACTGTGCCCGGACGGTCATTTAAGTTTACAGTAGATGAATACGAGGATTTTCTTGGAGACCGACCGACTAATCTCTTTCTTTGCATCACTAACTTTCCCTCTTGACAAAATCCTAAAATTCCGCAGTAACCAATATCACTCTACAAATTATTTCTCGTTATCATTGTTATAAAATTAATAAAATATTGAGTTAAGATTGTTGGAGAAATTCCTGTAACAATGAACAAACCAAACAGAAGCTTGAAGATAGTTAAGGGTTAGAAGAAACAACAGCATACTTCAGACAAACAGACACACAGGAAGATGGAGTCGCCTGTTCAACAGACTGCCCTTAACTCGATATTTGTCAGGTGCACCTCTAGAAAGAGTGTTGTTATACCACTAGTGAGGACAAATCGAATCCAGGATAGAACCACCTGATACCAACCCAGCTAGCAAAAACTCGTTGGCCCGTTGCGAACTTAACAGCCGAATAAAATTTATAGAAAATTAAAACTTCGTGCGCAAACAAAGCGAGAAGAGGGGAAAAGTCGTCAGGATAGTAGCTGCGACTGGGTAAGTTGAAAATGAATTTTTTTTTTTTTCTTTTATAGGAAAATTTTAGAGAAGAGAATTAAATTGTATTTATGAAAAATCTTTTTATTTAATTCCCAGAAATTCTCATAAATAATAAAACGGTTTTTTATTTATTATAGGAATTTAAAATAAAAAACCATTAAGTCTTGATAGGCACATGCTGGGAATACGCCGACTCACGCCAAGCATACGATGGTTCACGCCAGTTCACGCAAAAACACACGCAAGCACACACAAGCTCCGCAAGCCCGCGGCCCGCGTGCGTGCTTCGGTGCGAAGCACCGCACATGTGTGAATTTGCCCACTAGCCAATTCCCTTAGTCTATATCCAATCCACAAGTATTTTCCCTTAGAAGCAACTTTAATGGTAATATAGATAGACTTCATCCTTGGTTTATCCCATGTGGGAGAAACCAAAGGTTTCTCATTCACATAAAAGTGAAAAGTGGATTTGTTATTTCCACCCCCAATACTAGTGACCATCTGGTCCCATCAAGATAAATTAGGTAACAAAACAATTTTTAGTAATAAATCATTTTTTTAATTCTAACAATAGCCTCAACTGTCACACCATTTCTAGATAAAGACTCTGAAAGAAATAGCAGACAAAGTAAACCACAAAATATCTCACCAGGTTTTTCGAATGATTTTGAAAAAATTAAGTAGTATTGTTTAACGGGGGTCGAGGGGGCCGCTGCCCCCTCGTAATCAATTCAAAATAGAGCTTTAATCTTCTCAATTATCACTCATACTTATAGATAAAACTTGATTAAGAAATAATAGCCTGAAAACAACTAGTTTTTTCATATGCAAAATATAACGAACTGCTGTTTTTCTGATTTAACAAATATTATTGTGTTCAAAAAGTGTTGAAATTAACGTATGCATCATCAATAGTGCATCGGAGTCGCAGTGAGAAGCTTGTATGTCATTATTATCGTCTTCTTATGCAGCTTTTCTCTCAGATCCGGGTCTTCCATGCTACTCTGGAATCCATCTTGGAAATCACACTGCGGTTATGGTACAGTCGTTTCGTACACCGTAGCTTCAGAAATCTTCTTAGATCCCGGTTCTTTATGAAATTTTTGATCACCTCCAAGCATCTGTCATTATCGCCTTCTATTCGTGGTACATGGGTATCATGATCTTGTTGACGTTACGGTTCATATTTGATATTGGATTCCACATTTGATTGTTGCTGCATGGAATTTTTGCGTTGGACATAAAACTGAAAAGGAATGCATACGATGCTTTAGTGTGTACAATGTGCAGGGCTTATGCACTCGTGCAAAAAAAAAATAATCGAAAGAATGCATAAAATGCTCTAGTATACAATGTACATGACCTATGCACTGATGCAAAAAAGAATCTTATATTGCAAAAGTGGATCTATATGGTCTAGATCCAGATGATGCTATTTTGACAAATTTTATTTACAACTAACTGAACATCATGACTCTTACGAAAATAAATATAAAAGCTGCAAAGCCAAAACTTTTTACTTTTAATACTAACAACAACACAAACTTGATCCCTGCAGAAATTATGCACAAATTTTGTCCATGCAGAAATTATGTACAACTTTAGTATGTATAAAAATTATGCTCAAATTCAGTCCGTCCAGAATCCAGATGATGTTATTTTGACGCATTTATCTAGAATTCAAAGTACATTTATTACAAAAATAAATACAAAAATTATATCATAACTTTTTACTTTTAATACTAACAGCAAAACAAACTTAATATGTGCAGAAATTATGTATAAATTCGGCCGGCGCATAAATTATGCACAATTTTAATTTGTTCAGAAACTATGCACAAATTCAATAAATATGTGAATAATATCTGAAACATGAAATAAATAAGGGATAATCTTAAGAACACATTTGTAATACCCAATTCCTAAGATACTATGACCACCAAAAGATGAAGATAAACGAATAATTTCAAAATTAAAATTATTATCAGAACAAAGTTGATTGTGTAGGAAATATCCACAATAAAAAACATACATAGGCCTAGTTTTCAACTCGATAGATAAATCTAGGTCCGTTTTTTATAATTTGTAAATATATACCTCTATCCAAGTTTCCATCCAACACTAGGGCTGCACATGGGGTGGGTCGGGTCGGGTTTGACCTCACCCGCACCCGACCCGCCTGGTCCTCAGGTCGAGTCGGGTCTGACCCGTCCAGATGGCGGGTCGAGTCGGGTCTGACCCGTCCAGATGGCGGGTCGAGTCGGGCGGGTGCGGGTCGCCCGCTCAGAATATGATGCAAATCATGAACTTGGCTGTTTATAGAAACCAATTGTCAAGTGTCCAGGAATACCCAATGCAAGGGAACAGCAAGACTCGGTGAGGTCCATTTTTCATCTCGTCCATCTTCTGCATATTCGTTATGTACTTGTTCTGCCCAGGAATACCCAATGCAAGGGAACAGCAAGACATTTTTCAGCTACGATAAATATTGTTACGCAAAATGTCTTTCAAATCTATTCATCATACTGTTGCTTTCATATCTTACAAATGAATCCATATCATATATATAAATATAAATGCATTAAATATAGAAACCAATTGTCAAGTGTCAACTATGAATAGACACATCATCATCAAGAGCATTTACGAAATGAATCGAATGGATGTTTGGATCAAGCATAGAAAAATCAACAAGTACATGATATTACCATTTGAAAAACACTGTGCAAGTAGTTTGCAAGGAGTAAAAGTAGACGAAGAGAAAGGCACAGACCTGCTGATTGTTTGGATCTCTTACTGAAATCGCTGGCCGACGAGTAGATTGTTGAATGTGTGGCATAAATGACAAAAGAAGGTGAAATTCTCATAAGAGATGAGATCTCTGCATGTATGTTGTTTTAGAAATATTTCAGCTTGAATATTGCATCTGTCAAGGATAACAAACTAAGTTGGGTGACTGGAGCAGACTTCTGAATGAGTACTGTATTCCTGCTGGACAAATGAAGATGGTACCACCGAAAACTGCTGCTCAATTTCTGCAACAACTCTTGCAAGTCTCATCTTCAAAAACTCCTTGCTGTAAAAAGAAGTCTTGAATTCTCCAGTATCGAGCTTCGTCTATATTCAAGTGCCCAAGTATTTGAACCCAAATGCACAGCTGATGCACTCATTCTTTGAAGTAACCATGTTGAACTGTTTGAATTTCGCAATAAATACCCTAATTTGCCATTAGGCCACTAGTTCACAGAAAGAAATAAGAATATCAATCACGAGTTGAGATACTTGGACAAACTTATCTGACAGTTAAAAGGGGTAACAAATGAAAACCATAGGACTTTACCTCTGTTACTCTGTCGGATAGAATGGTGACTGATCGAGAAGAATACCCAGTTGAAAGCAATGAACTAATGGTACTTAAGTTAGAAAATTATGTTTCTCACCATGGGTCAGGGCACTGAATGGAAACTTGGTCTAGCAGGAGGCAGGAATCCTACAGATTATAGGCATGAACATAGACTAACTACTTACAGAGTTACAGGAACCAATTGGTATTTCTATGCAAGAATTTAATCCAGAATCAAATGAATGTTAAAAGAAACAACCTGCACTACACCACTGATCATATATAAAAATGAACTCGTAAAAACTCACACAAGCATTTAACAAGGATTAGACATTAGAAACAGATTTGGGATAAATCCCCAAATTTTAACTTGAAGAACCCTAGTTCTAAAATCGATTTACAAACACTCAATCAAAACTAGTAAAACCCTATCACAGATTTAGAAACACTCAAAACTAATAAAACCCAAATTTCAATTGCTACTAAATCATGTAATGAACACATTAATTTCAATTAGGGCAAAAAGAAATAGTACCTACCTTCAACTGATGTCTGATGGTGGTGATGAACTAATGATGCAGTTGGGTAACTTGGGTTCACGGTGGTGGTGGTGGTGGTGGTGTGACTGTGCTCTACTGCTCTGTAAGAAAAGAAGAAGAATGGAACAGAGAAGAAGTGAAGAAGATGAAGTATGTATGCTAATGGAATAGACTTTGAGTTGATGCTTTTGTTTTAACTTTATGGCGGGTGGGCGGGTCGGGTCGGGTGAGAGGAGCTATCACCCGCACTCGACCCGCCAGAAGTCGGGTTTAAGAAAAATCACCCGCACCCAACCCGTTCATCGACGGGCCGGGTGCGGGTCGGATAATTTTGGGCGGATGCGGGTCGGGTTGGTGGATTGGGTCGGATTTGTGCAGCCCTATCCAACACAGTTATCTCAGTCAATTTCTCGTGAGATTTTGTAAGTTATCGTTTACCGAGATGATATAATGAAATAATTAGATTACATCTATGCCCTTTCGTGGATAAATGATTTGTTGGTTTACATGGATTAATATCATCCACCAATCCATAATGAGATTTATCTCGAAGAAGATGGACGATGTAGATTTTGCCTCACCGAATTAAGTTATGGAGTTGACACGTGTTGGTTTGTGGATGAATTATCTAAAATCTAAAAATTTATAGAAAATTGACCGATCAAGATTATAATTGATTACCAACATGTGGGACGCGCACGTGGAAAAACCAACTATAGATTAGGGAAAATCATGTCTTCTTCTATTTTTTTACCCTTTCTTTCCTTTTTCTGGTTCTAAACTTCATCTTCTTCTCTCGGCAAAATTGACTATAATATTTACAACACTATTCTTAGGAACTTAGGAGATTAGGAGAAATAGAAGAGAAATCATGCGCAGACACAACTAACACCCAAATATCAAAATAAAAACCCTAACCCAAATCTCAGACTCAAAACCCTAAATTAATTTCCCCCAACTAAGAACAAAGAACAAGAAATTGTTGTTGTCGTGAACAAAAAACAAGAAATTGAAGGAAATAAGAAGATGGGTTAAAGCAATTTCTAGTGTTGAGCACAACATGGAAGAGATGGAGATCGCAATGGTGGTCGATGGTGGTTTTTATCTAGAATTTACAATGGGTACTGGCTGTCTAATCTTAGACGTGAATGAAGAAGAGATCGAGCTTTGATTCTAATTGTTAGTATTATAAAGAGAAGTGGATTATTGTGACAAGTTGAGTGATGGTGCTGATTTAATAAGCTGCGGCCATGGCCATGGTTATGATTCGATGAGTTAATTGGAAGTTCTTGAGAGAGTTTAGAACAGGGAAAAACAAGATTTGGGTTTTGTAAATTGAATCTGAGTTACAACAGGAAATTGGATCCATAAATGATGTTTCTGTTGATTTGTGGTGAATGAATGAATGGTGATTTTTAGGGTTTGAAGAAATTTGGGGGTTTTACTGTTTTGGGTGTAATTGAAGTAATTTGGGTTTATAATGATTGGTGGTAAATGTAATTGAAGTAATTTGGGTTTGTAATTATCTTGTTTTGCTTGTGAAATCATGGTGTTCAGATTTTTTGGATTGAGTTGAATCAATCGTGGACGACGGTGGTTTTGATATTTTGGATTTAGTGTTTTGATTGATTTGAAACTTTGGGTTGGAATAATTTTGGATGTTGGGTCAACAAAGTTAATGGCTGATTTTGGATGACTGAGTTAACAAGGAAACTCAGTGATTTGAAGGACTTATACGTCTTTTTCTTCTAGATAACTGACTATGTGGAGGATAACTTTCTGTTAGCCGTTTAAAAAAAAACGGTTAAAACCGGCCTATATTTGTAATATGTAAAAACACAGGCCTAGATTTGTAAAAACAAAAATCAGTGCTTTAATTATTTTATACAGATAAAGAAACACAAATACAACATGAATCAATGCAGTAATTATTTACAAATGAAAATTTTAAAACATCAGTTGCATCAATTATGCTATATGCGAGTTAATATACACAAATCTATAAAAAGAATAGAGAAAACAAGATAATTAATACCTTTATTTTGTTAGTTTTTTTTATGAGGTGGTTCTTCAACATTTGATTCATTAACCGTTTTAATTTGTTCTTTTTCAACAACATTTTCTTCAAGTTTCTTCTTTTAGTTTTTGAATTTTTTGTGGCATTATTAATTAAAATTATTTAGTGTTATTACGATTTTTTTAATGTAGATGATGTTTTCTATTAGAGATTCAAAACCGATGATTGACTGATGATGATAATGATGACGTAAATTGATATAATTAATAAGTTACAAGGAGAACAATGATGTAAAGCCGTACTGATTTTTTTCAATTTTTTTGGATGCAGATTATGTTTTTTAGTTACAACATCAAAATGGATGATGGATGATGATGATGATGACACAAAAGAAGAATGTTGTTTTCCCAAATTGGTTTTGACAGATTTTTTCAGTTTTATTTTAGAGGGATTGTATGTGTGTGTGAGAGAGGTGTGAGAAATCGTGAATTGAATATGAGAATAAGAGGTTGTTTTGGTACTTTAATTGAAGGTTATTTTGATCTTGTTATAATCAAGTTTATTTTTAAGATATTCTAGGATCACACGATTAATTTGCATTCTTTAACAAATAACCCTATAATAGTGAAACCATAAAACAAAATAATTTAGTGCGGGTTTGGTATATTTTTTTAAAGCACTTTCAAATCCTGACTATATTGGAGCCTACGACAATTAATTTGGCTCTATCACTAAAAGAAAAAATAGGATCATTATAAAGATAAAATAAAAAATTCTTATCCAAATATTTATATTTAACTAATATACTTGATTAGTATTAATTAATTCAAATATTAGTTAAACTTAGTTAGTGATTAAAATTAGATTATAGTTAATCTTAGATTGTAAGAATTAGAGTAAAATTGTTTTTCAAAGTTTGTAGAAGATGAAGAAAAAGTTGAGGAAAACTAGGATTTTGTGATTTGGTAGTAAAGATGAAAATTTAAAGTGACAATGAAGATTCTATTGGTGATGATGAAGTGGGTGCATCTACGTATCACTAATCGGATTACGAAAATGAGTTTGATCCTACCAATTTGGATTATTTGTTGGATGAACAAGAACGTGTAAACCAAGGCGTATTTGATGAATTTACTCAAGTAAATGAAGAATCTAACCAGGAAAATGAAGGTCTTAATGCTTCAAATCATCAGGTATACGTTATTAGGATCTCCAAACATGTTTTTAAACCTTATAATTGCCCAAAAGTGGATTTTTTGTAAAATTTTGAGATGTTTTCTGGGCTATGTTCTACCAAGAATCGTTGGATTCTATATCTCCTAGAGAATATGAATCAGAATTGGTGGATGTGGTCATGAAAAACAGCCGATTCTAGTATATATTTTGGCGGGATTGGTAGGTCAAATGATCGGCATTTATGGACTCATTTATCGAACGATTCCAACCCTTGAAGATTTTCCCAAAATTTCCAAAACCAGAATCGTTCGATAGGTGTTGCTCTATGCGCCGATTCAAATTGAAAAAGTGTCCAGAGAGTACCACTTTGCTGAATGCTAGAATCGGCACAGAAGTCAGTTCATGTGTGCCGATTACAGCCTTAGGAGATTTTTTTCAAAAATGTAGACAAGGCAGAATCGGTCGATATGGGAGGACATAAAGGACGATTCTTTAGAATCGTTCGTACGATTGTCCATGTTCACCGATTCTGTTAGGCTAATTTTTTTTGATATATATTGTAGATTGTTGAAACACTCGACAACGATCAACCTGAACCCGTGTCTCGGATGGGACCTGATACTTCTGACCACTACTACACTGATTTGGTGTGGGAAAAGAGAGACGATGCAAAGCAATGGTTTGTGGACAAAGAGATAGAGATCAAACAAGCATTAATCTTAGGCAAACGTTCGAGGCATGATCTTTTGGAAATTGTTTGCGAGAGAAGTGGAAAAATTGAAAGTCATTGGGCAAAGAACAAATTGTATGTGAAGAAGACGCAGAGGGTCTAAAATTACGAGAGAAGCATGAGTGCCTGTTTAAGATTATAGTGCGTAGGCGCAATGGTGTATTTATGCTATGTAGACTGTTGAATAGTTGTCACAATCATGATGATTCAAAATCTCTTATTGGATACGCTGCCGTTGGTGGGTTAAAACCACATCAAAAATCAATGGTAAAGTCGATGAAGGAAACTACACCAAGTAATATCCTAAAAAAGGATGATCCAAAAAACTTGTCCACTTTGAGGAAAATCTACGTGGCAAGATCAAGCATCAGGAGGACAAAATGGGATGGTAGAATGGTTATGGAACAATCTCAGTGGTTAGCCGAGCAACATAACTACACAATGAAGAAGCAGGTAATGGACGACAAAGTGACTCGTATTTTCTTGGCGCACCTGAAAATGATCCAATTGGCTCAATACTTCTATCAAATTTTGTTAATAGATTGCACTTACAAGAGAAACAAGAACAACATTTCGTTGCTAAACATATGTGGCCACACTTCGGATAAACAAACCTTTTCGGTGGCATGGGGTTTTATGGATCGGAAGAATGAGGTGAGTTTTATTTGCATGTTCGAAACCTTGAAAGAGATTTACCGTAACGATCAAATGCCTAGGATCATAGTGATGGATAAGGATCGTGCACTAATAAATGCACTAAAGGTGGTTTTCTCGGATGCCAAATAATTTCTTTGTACATGGAACATACAATGCAACATCATAGTGTATTGCAGGGGCCATATCCAGAGGCCAAAACCAAAGAAGGGTACCGCTCGTGAGAAGGATGAGGATGAGCGTCTTAGTAAACTAACACGGGAGGAGCGAGAGGAAGAGAAGAAGAGAACGGCACAAGTGTACGAAGATAATAAAGTGAAATGGAAAGCTTTTCAACATCATTATGATTTGATGGTACATTCGACATCCAAGGAAGAGTACAAATCTAATTTGGAGAAATTCAAATACGTTTGGACAAAGATTTCCGAGAAAGCGGTGGTTTATTGCGTCAAACAATTGTTGGAGCCGCACAAAGAAAAGTTTGGGTATGCGTATACCTACCAACATAGGAATTACAAGAATGAAGTGACAAGTATAGTGGAAAGGTCTCATGGACGATTGAAAAAACTACTAGTCAAAACAATGTAGTTACAATATAAGAAGTTATCCGTCAATACACCATGGAGGATATCAACAAGATTCGGATCCAAATAGAAGAGAGTAGGATGAAAGTTGTGATCACGTACACCGATGATTACGGTATGTTGCTATACATGGTGGGTTTTTGACAAGGATAAAATAGTAAAATTATCTCTCAAGAATCGAGTATGAGAAAATATTAAATTCTAAAAATTCTACAAAAAAGTTTTAGGCAGGTGCTTATCACTGTCATCTCTCAGGTGTTTATCCCTGTCCTCTCTCTATATGTATGACATCCTACATATATAATAAAAATTACTGAATGAGTCAATATTCATTACTATACAAAATTGTTAGAATAGCACTGGTGCTTACTACAATATTCCTAGATGTTCTATGATTTTTACATAAAATCTCAAGCTACTTGATTAAAAGTGCCACAGGTGTGCTCAGACATTAAATCAAGAATTGTGTTAAACACAAAATATAGCTTCTCCTAGCTAAATTTATCCTTGACCACGTAATTCCTTGCTTAAGAAAATAATCAATTGCATAAACATCCTTCATCTAACATCCAATACTCAAGCAAATAGCCCAGAGGCTTAAAGAACACGTTTTCAAGTTAAGCTCATTAGAGAATATTATGTACATCCCTGTACAAAGTCATGAGTTTGGAGAAATTGTCAATGAATAAAAGGATTAATTATATATCAAACTATTATGTCCTCTACAAAATACTAAAGAATCGCATCATTCGGACAAACGAGCTAAGAGATATGATCAAAACAGTCAACTAAGTAACTGCTGAAAAATTTCTGATTTTTTTCAAACTTCTGTCTGTTTTGTATTTTTGAGGTACTAAACGAAATCTAAACTGAACTCCTCCCACTTAAGGATATAGATGGTGTTCCGGACATCAAAAAGTTGGTTTAGATCATTGAAAACGGACTCCGTATGAAGATTTTACAGCATTTTCAGCAAAACCCTAAATCTGAAATTTTCGATGACGAAATTTCATAAGAAATCTCTTGAATACAAAGCTTGTTCTCAAACCCTAAATTTTGAAGAGGGAGACGTCTCTACCTCTCTTGCTTCTTAGCAAGACGTCTCTACCTCTCTTGCTTCCAACATATACACCTTAGTCAAGCAACTAAGCTGGTGCGACTACTCTCAAGACAAAACTCGCATGCCCTTAAAGACGAGATCAGGTCCACACGACTTGTCTTCTTTGTCAAATTGACAATTTTACTCTTTCACCCTCAACATGTGAGGTTGAGTACAAAGAGTAAAATATGAGCGTCTTGCTTCCTGTTCAGAAATTAATGTCTTGTCTCTTGTCAAAATATTGTCAACTTGCTTCTTGTCAAGATTGATAATTTTACTCTTTTACCCTCAATGTGTGAGGTTGAGTAGAAAGAGTAAAATATGAGTGTCTAGCTTCTGAAAAAACATGAGAGTCTTGCTTCAAGACCAGAGCTTGACACTCCTCCTCTCCCTTTCACGTGAAGAACTAGACCAAAGCTTTGTCTCCTCCTCTTCTCTCTTCACGTGAGGACCAAAGCTTGGTCTCCTCCTCTCCTTGTTGATAGGATTTTAGATTACCCTATATAAAATAACCGCAATCGCACGGTGTCTACAATGCAGACAACGGCAATTACGGGTCGAACCCACATGGAGCGGGGACAATACTGCAATTAATATCTCAATTAACTAATCAGAAATAACATTTTTGGATTTCTAGAAATTTTAATGAAACGAGAAAATAATAAAATAAACTAGGTAAAATATACAATGTGATCAAATAGAGAGGGCACTATGGTTTCCGATTTTCGCCAATTTGATATATAGAACTCATCTAATCTCCAAAATTATTGTTTTAACACTGTAATTTCCTTCGATTCCAAGTTGACATTTCTAAAGAATTGCTTATCAATCGAAAAGTATATCCCATCTAATGTTACTAAGCATGGCATATCAATTAAAAGTATAAACAATCAGTAGAACTATCTAATCCATATATAGTTTCAAAGAATCAAATATCTAATTGATTGCATACACCGTCTAAGAATCTAATCCAAGCACGAAATATCAAACAGAAAGCATATATAATCAAATCTACTATTTATGCAATAATTAATCAAGCTAACAATGAAGATAAATTACTAAACATTTAAACCATTTATTTATAAATTTTCCATAATCAAAATTGGTTTCTACCCAAAACTCTAATCCCAAGATTAGTGAAACATGGAGTTGGATTTCTTAAAACCCATAAAAACAAATAGAAGAGAAGTTAAGATTAACCCAGTAAGCAGCATGTGTTTTTCCTTTTTTCTAGTACGGTTATCAGCCTTGTCATGTACGGTTGCTCCACTTTCTGCCTCCAATCCGTTCTTTTCTAGTCTAGACCGTAGCATCTTCTTCTAGGTATTCCTTTTTCTACTTCTCTCTAGGTACCGCTTCTCTAGGTCTTCAATTACTTTTCAACCAGCCGTCCTTCTCAAAACAACCTACCTCTTTTCTTGTCTCTTTCTACAGCCTACTTTCCCTAGGTCTAGCTCTTTCTTCCCCTAGAACCTAGCTTCTTCTTCCCCCTACTTTCCACTTCACCGTACAAAATACTCCAACCCTCTATCCTCTCTCCAACCTCTCTTCAATCCGCCTCTTGTAGAACCCTCAAAAGAAAACTCAGAACTGAAATCGACCCATTTTTCTTTTTTTGTCTTTCCTTTTATACCTCTCTAGCCATCCCCACTACCTAGACGTACTGTCTCACCTAAAATCTAAACCTATCTTTCCTCCCTAGGTCCTTGCCACATCGCACAAACTAACTCTTCACAGCCGCACTTCGAAACAAGAAAAGAAGTCATCCACTCAATCACGTGTACTTCTCCACTTTTCTCAGATTTTGTCACGTCTCCATCATCTCTTTATTTTCTTTATGCTTCACTTACTCCTTCACGTGTTGACTTGCTATCAACAGCTTCAAAAGAATTCGGTCTCACCTTCTCTAGCTCGTTCATCCTTCACGTGCTCCGTATGACTTCTACAGCCAAGTTGGCCGGTTGAGCCAACCATCAACATACAACAGGCACCCCTCTTTAAAACCACGTCCGACATGTCTCCGGACCAATTCACAGTCCAATCCAACGCCGTAATTTGATGCAATTTTATCCGTTTAGCGGTATTTAGCTAGTAACTCGGATTTTAAGTGTACTACCTATAAACACATAAAAATAGTAAAATTAATATAATTTAAAGTACTAGAAAATATAAATTAGGCGGTAAAAATGTATGAATTATGTTCTTATCAAATACCCCCGAACCTATATTTTGCTAGTCCTCGAGCAAAACTAATCTAAAAATAAAATATAATCCTAACTCACTTTCGTAGGAATCGTGACTACATTTAGCATATGTAATAAGCCTTTAAACCCCTAAGTGGCTTTATTGGACGAGGTTTGTCTCGTGAGGGTTTACAAGAGGTATACCCACAAAACCTTTACTCCAATTTTAACTACTTGTGAACGATTGAGGATAAATACTAAACAAACTATTTAGTTGGCATACTAAATTTTTAGCTATAGAAATCATTACCCTATATGAATCCAATTTCTGTACACGAGTTTGCACTCAGCGTACTAAAATTCATATAAGAATGCAAACTCTACTCAAATAATCAATTAACATCCAAAACTGGATATAATTCACATTGCTCGAAATCAATCAAATTCAAACATAGGGATAGATTAGAAAATGAATATAGAAGTGATGAATGGTGCATATGTTGACTAAGGTGAACGGTGTTTCCCAAAATATTAGTATAAAGTCCGTCTCGGATGCTCCTATTTTTATTATTCTTTATATACATAATATTTTTTTCTTTTTTTTTTCATCTTTTTTTTATGACTACATGATTAGATCTTTTGAATCTAAGCGCATGCTCCTTTTCAGCATATTACATGATAGTTCTCATGGATCCTGCACTCCACGCTTGCTTAGGCGACGCAGATAAGGAGAACACACACATATTGCTATCAAAGTGTCAATTTTTTTTATTTTTTTTTCAATCAAATTAAAATTCTAACGCATCCGAGCTACGATCTTATGGCAATACTAGGTCCCCACCAAATCACTTAGAGAAAAATAAAATTGCGAAAATAAAAATAGAAAGTGATATGATTATGATGATTTCGAGATATGCTTGTTCAATGATTATCATGTTATTTCTAACACCTGAGTGCATCCAGATATGAATAAACCATTTAGCTGGGCACACCAATTCCTATAGATAAGAGCTATGTTTCCATCTACCTAGAATGGTTAGTGTCATCCTGAATAATTCACAAGTTTCTAAATTTCAGAGTTTCTTTATTGGCATCAATTTCGAGAAACTCTACCCCCAAACCTAAATTTAACATTGTCATCAATGTTTCAAACCGTGCAACCTAAAATGGTATGCAATAAATATAAATAAGAGAAACAAATGTAAATCAAAGAGAAGGGATTGGAACGTCTCACCTGATTGACGCGAGAAAAGTAGTATTCTCTGTAACACACATTAAACGATAGTAATAACAAAGAACACTCAAAATAAAATAAAAACAAAAACAAAAACAAAAAAGAAAACAAAAAAAATCTAAAAAGAAAATAAAAATCTATCTACTGGATATGAACAGAAATAATCCCCATACACTAACAATATGAGAATTTGGGGATCAACCCAAAATAAAATATATACAAATGACAGTTTCACAATTATATTATGGAAACACGGAGATACTGAAACTACCAAAAATAAGGGATTACCCCCAAACCAAGTTTCTACTACATTCGGAAGTGCGTAAAGAACATAATATGGGGAAAAATTGGGATTGGGGAAATATTAATTGGTTCGTGCACGGTGTTAAGAATAGGCAAGTCCTCTGGGTATTTGGATGCAAAGAATAGGCAAGTCCTCTGGTTATTTGACCAATAAGTTTAGTCTGCTAGACTCATAAGCTAGTCAAGCAAGACGTATCATATTTATTTTAGTATGCTAGACTCATCATCCTAGTCAAGCGAGAAAGACTCATCATCTAGTCAAGTAAGACAAGTCTTCAGTCAAGAGACAAATTGAGCAGGTCTCAATCGACTTAACATTAGTATTGTTTAATACTACGACATTATACGAGACATCAAATGTCACAAATTGGGGGATACTAACTAGAGTTTTGGTATGGCGGTCTACGACATGTGGTGCAACAGTACGCAGCCACTAAAGAGAAGTTCTGGAAAGATCGATAGCAGTTGAGTAAGAGGAATGAGAGGATGAGTAACTGACTACCCAACCGCAATTGAACTGGAGAGCATTTGTCAACACCTTCTCCACCTTCATCACTTCACCACTACTCAACCATCGACAGTTTCTTCCAGAAAAAAGGTCGACTAGTTACAATAGATATGATATAAATAATGTTCAATCTATTGAACATAGGAGGACAAGTTTTTAAGTTTTAATTTTTAACGACAACAAGTTTACAACTAACAATTTGAAACACGACAACAATTCTACAATTGAACAAGTCTGAAACAGAACAAATCAAGTCGATCAAACTTCTCACACAGAAGATTTGTTCATACCTATTCACTCCAACTACATCCAATAGAGTCTAATACTCTGACCTCATTCTTCTCTCGCTTCCCTCCCTAAGACCAACCATTCTCCTTCTCATTTTCTAGACTGAAGCAAGAATGGAACGACAATTGCTTGGTTTAGGACAAGATTGTACAGATTGATCTCTCGAATCTAAATAAAGTACCTAAACAATACAAATGTTTAAGGATTGACGAATTATCACCTGCTCACCCCACTTTTTCCTAAATTAACCTTCAATTCATTTTTCCCCATAAAAATTTTGGCGACCATAGTGGGAGATTAATTACTCAATGAAAATTTTTCAATTTTTTAATTTTCCCTAGTTTCAGAAAGCGGTTGATCTTAGGTCAGATTCAATAAGTATCTCTCAAAGACAATTATGATAGTACCAACACTGTTACTCCTGGTAATATTCTTCCGGTTATCAATATCGGTGCTACAAACACCCCTTCATCTGATCAGTATACTGAAAAACTAAGGATGCACAAACTCCACTTACCACAACCGATGTGATAAAGAAACAAAAGACTCTTCCCATATTCAGACAATCGACTACAATTACACCTGCTTTGATAGAGAGAGTCATACAGCTCACAAGTAAGTGATACAATATTCAAATATATGTGGGTGTTGTGAGTGAATGAGGAAAAAGGAAGACCTGCACCAGGATACTCAGGCACAACCATGGTTTTCTCAGTATCTATGATGTCTCTATTCTGATATTCTACATCAACAATCATGAAAGAAAAGATTTATTCAGGGTTTTTCGAGGAAGAGGTATGGTTTTATCAACCTGGTCTACAATCAGTACTTCTTCAACGCTACTGCGATCCTCTCTAGGTTCGCCTTGTAAAATCACCAATTGATGGAAAAATGTGAAATTCAAGCTCCGACATGAACTTTCAGAATATAAGTGGATTGATTATGCAAATAAACTTCATGAAGTACGCAAAGCTCCAGCAAATATCCTAGAGGCTTAATAACACGTTTTCGCAATGAGCTCATCAAAGGCAATTTGGCATTGCCCTGTAAAAAGCCGAGATGTGAGCAATTGGTAATGAATCTTTGGGTGAGTTATATATCAATATATTCTTATTGATGTGCCCTACAACATATAAAAAAGCAATAACAATTGGACAAACGAGCTAATAGATATGATCAAAACTCTCAACTACTTTCCAGTTGAAAAATTCCTGAATTCTTCCTGAGTTTTTGTTGTTCTGTCTTTTTGAGGCCCTAAACAAGCTTAAAACTAAAAATATTCGCCTAAGGAGATAGATAATCTCCTGGGCATGAAAAAATTGGGGTAGATCATCGAAAAGGGACTTTGTATGAGGATTTTACGGCGTTTTTAGTAAAAACATTATTTCTGAATTTTTCTAACAACGAAAATTCACGAAATTGCTCATATTTTCATTCACGTTTTCATTCATTACTTCATTAAGAAGATGTTTCTAAGAAATTCAAGATCAAGACTTACCCGGCCATGTTGCGAGCTCTTTGGAATGTCAAGATCATTATTTGAGTCATTATACTCCTATTTTTCTGAGACAAAATGACTGCTTTTATTACTTTCGAAGGAATTGTGAGAGCATCACCTTCTTCATTACCATATATGTTTTCCTTCTGAGAATAATGAGAAGACAATCAATAATAATGCTAATATATACACATTCAAGATGTAAAGGAGAATCAGTGGTGCCATAACGAATTCCACCAACACGTTTCTTTGACCTAGTCTCTGCCACCTGGGGACTGTCACTATATTTTGCTTTCCTCTTCCCATTTCAAGAAAGAAGATAGCTGGAAGCATATATACATGGTGAAGCAGAGAACAACAGTTGAACTAAGATCACCCTTGCAATAGACCAACAATGCTGCAAAACATTAAAGACGTGAGCATTAACTAACGTACCAAAAAAAAGAAATATCGTGAATTAAAAAATTCACGTCTGAAAAGAACAACTTAGCTTGCTCAGATACAACAACTAGTGCAATACCTCCAACAAAATTAGGGTTACGGAGACTAGTGTTGTCAATGCTATTAACAAAAGCTAAAGGAAAGAAAATAATTACTTAACTAATGTCACTAACAACGAAGTAGATAGCAAGAGTGTTGCTAGAAGTAGTCACCAAGAGGGAGCTCTTATACCTTTAAGAAGAGTCGTTAGAAAAAGAAAAAAAAAGACACGAGTAGCAGCGACCAAAGCGGCAGGGAGGTAAAATCACCAAAATAAGGAGGTACTGTTGTTGTTTAAGCAAGAGAAAGGAGTAAGAGAGTTTAATATGAAGAGGCTTACCTTATCTATCAATGAGGACTAGGCCTTGTTGACGTTAAAACAACAAGAATGGATTGCTATTGTTACTCAATATTGAATGAAGTTAAGCAAGCAATTCTTATATATAGTCGAGTTTCCAAATCCGAGAAGAATAGGGATTATTCCTCACGTGAATGATTGTATCTTTCCGGTCCATTCCTAGCTTGCCTGTCCTCGTGAACAAGTTTGTGTTCATTTGGATGCAACTCCAACTTGTCTGTCGTACTACCAAAGCAACACTCGTCCAACCACCTTACCTCTCCTAGTCTACTCGACTGAACAACTCCGGCCTAACACACGCCTCCATCAACTCCGCCAAGCTCATCTCACCTGACTTTGCTACTTTTTTACTCAACTGTCTAGCTACCTTCACTCAAGCTTACCTTGCCTATCAGCAATCGAAATCCCTCTGTCCAGCAACAGTCAAGACGCACACGTTCATTGACCCCATCAAACTTATACGACTACTCTTGCTACTCACATTATCTAGTTTCGTTTAAAGCTGCCGGTAAGCTTGTGCGTCCAGCTTCAGTCAAGATTTCAAGTGAGATACACATGGGGATTGCGTTCGTGCTGCCTACTACGCTCTTGAGACTCTAATATACTAACAAAGAAATGTTGTACTGAAGTTCCATCTACCACTGATAACAAATAAGACACAATCATCTCCATCTTGGATAAATATTCAACAAGCAAAGTCCCTCCAACCATATTATCATCACCAACTTCTTTGTCCTCCACCTTGATATGACTCGAGTCATCATCTCACACTCACTAGCGTTCCATCTCTTGTCTACAACTACCTACTAATGCCTTCAACTCCTTACGACATCAACTCTATGGCAATGTTAGTCTTCATCGAAATTCGAGTTCTTGGACGCCTCCAAGTGGTATACCCAAGCTATTACATGCTCAGTCTTCTAACTCTGAAAAACATACTTATGGGTGAGGAATAGAAAAATGCATCCTCACGAAAGTTGTTTGTACATGTCTCTACTACAAAATACTGAAAAGGCGCGTCAATCGGATACGCGAGCTAGGAGATATGGCTTTTACATTAAATTCTACATTATCTAAAATTTTACACGAGATTACTAATCCCATACGTTCACGCATGATTGACCGACCTAGAAAACTCGGAATTAGATAATTCTTGATGCATATGATAGTTTAGTCTCTTATCTTCGAAAGTTTGGTTTGAACGCATTAATCCGAATTTTTATTAGGATTCTATAGCTTTTTCCGTAGAAACTATACATGTCTGAATTTTCTGACGAGGAGTGTTCACAACAAGTTTCAGTTCATACAAGCTTGTATATACCTCCTCAAGTTATTTGAAGACTCGTATACATAAACATGAATTCATGATGGAGCCTGAAGACCAATACGCTTCCTCTAGAAGATGCAACATCATTTATCCATGGTTGTTGCATCCATGCAAACCAAAGCAGTATCATCCCTGTGTCTTGTTGACAAAGACCTCCTGATTGTTCAACACTTGGGGACTTGATCTCATTGGAAAGATCAATTCAACTTCAGAGTCGACCTCAGAATTAAGTCAATAACACTCAACAACAACATTGAGGATAACAAGGTATGATCAACACAAGCTCTTCACACCAAGGTCGTCATACAACTAGGGAACTTGCACTTTCTGTTGATCACATTTAGAGTAAGGTTACACCACTACTTCTACCTGCTTCAACAACACCCTACTGCCAATTGGAAACAAGAAGTAGAATTAAGATCCCCTTCTCAAGAGAGACAATGCTAGAAACACCAACAAAATTGAGTTCCTATACCTGCAAGACAAGTTGTTAGTACAAATAAGAAAAGAAAAGGAGATGAGACGAGGAAGAAAGGCGGCTTGTACTATTTGCATACACGGTATGTCTCTTGTCCATCCAGCATGCTCTCCTCTTACATACCCGTCCAAGCTAGGATATTCTCACATCTTCGTCCAGACCAAGGATCCTCTCTCATGACCGTCCAAGCTGTGGACTCTCACTTATCCATACAAGTTGTGGCCTCCTCTCTTGGATGTACAACAGTATGATCTTGCATAGTCATACTTAAAAGCCTGAAATGCTGATGCTGCATCCCAGATGATGATACTGCGCCTCTATACATCTCTGTCAATCATCCCTGACTTGCAGATCTATCAACTTGACGATATTCAGAGTTCAATCCTACTGCAATATCTCTGGTAATATTTAACAACTAAGCCTTGTTATTTTATTTTCGTCAATACTAAACTTTAAAAATTATGTAAAAGAATTCTTGAGTAGGCGCTTATCCCTACTCACTGTTCCTAAGGCGATTATCCCTGTCTTCTATCAAAAGCATCAGAACAACGCTAACACTCACTACATTTCCCATATGTTCTACGATTTTATATTACAAACCTCAATCTCCTAGATGGATTGCCCACTAGTATAGAGCCATTTGAGTTTCATCAGGTGATTATCCATGTCTTCTCTTCAAATTATCAGAACAACACTAGTGCTCACTATATTTCCCAGATGTTCTATGATTTTATATTGCAAACCTCAAGCTCCTATATGAAGTGCCCACTAGTATAGAGCAAATTTTAGTATCATTTGGTGTTATATCCCGCAGCTGGATTCCAAAAAAATCAACTTATGTCAACATTCATTTCAACTGAATAGTGTTGACTTACCTATACATCTTTGTATAAAAAAATCTCAAGCTCCTAGATGGATTGTCCACTAGTATAGAGAAAATTGTTTAATTGAAAAATATTGACTCACTAAAATGCCTATATAGCTTTATACATAAGTTACATACGAATTCTCCTCTTAGTGTTCTGAGGCACCACTGCCTCAACACTCTTAGTGTTCTGGCGGCACCACTGCCTCCACACTCCTATCAGTATTCTGAGGTACCATTGCCCTAACACTCCTCTTAGTGTTCTGAGGCACCATTTCCTCAACATTCCTCTTAGTGTTCTGATGGCACTACTGCCTCAACACTCCTATCAGTGTTCTAAGGCACCACTGCCTCAACACTCCCCTCAGTTTCCTGAGGCACCACTGCCCCAACACTTCTGTCAGTGTTCTGATGGCACCATAGACTCAACACTCCTCTTAGTATTCTGACGGTACCACTTCCTCAACGCTCATCTCAATTCTCTGAGGCACCATTGCCTCAACACTCATCTTAGTGTTGTAACGACAACATTGCCTCAACACTCTCTACAATCAACTAATATTCCAAATACTTTGTCTGACCAATCCCAAGTCTTGCTTTTACATGGGTCTCTACTTGTTTATTCAAGATTTCCTTTTAGCTTGCTTATTCAAAGGTTCAAGGTGACTACTACTTTTATAGTAATGTATAACCATTGAACTATAAAGTTATATTTTTATCTGACAGACCACCATCTAGTGTTTACCGCGTAACATTACTCGTTTCGCTCTAAGCAGGGGACGTAATGTAGATGGTGGGTTTTTGACAAGGATAAAATAGTAAAATTATCTCTCAAGACTCGAGTCTGAGAAAATATTAAATTCTAAAAATTATGTAAAGAAGTTTTAGGCAGGTGCTTATCCCTGTCCTCTCTCAAGTGTTTATCCCTGTCCTCTTTATATATGTATAACCAACTACATATATAATGAAAATTACTGAATGAGTCAATATTCATTACTATATAAAATCGTTAGAGCACTGGTGATTATTACGACATTCCTATATGTTCCATGATTTTTACATAAAATCTCAAGCTACAGTGCCACAGGTGGGCTCAGACACTAAATCAGAATTGTGCTAAACACAAAACATAGCTTCAAATAGGTAAATTTAGACTTGACCACGTCAATCTTTGCTTAAGGAAATAAACAATTACATAAACATCCTTCATCTAACATCCAATGCTCAAGCAAATAACCCAGAGGCTTAAAAAAATACGTTTTCACGTTAAGCTCACTAGAGACAATTATGTACTTCCTTGTACAGAGTCATAAGCTGGGAGAAATTGGTAATGAATAAAGGTATGATTTATATATCAAACACTTTGTATATATTTCCACTAAAAAATACTAAAAAATCATATTAATTGGAGAAACGAGCTAAGAGATATGATCAAAATAGTCAACTAAGTCACTGCTGAAAAATTCCTGAATTTTTCCGAACTTATGTCTGTTTTGTATTTTTGAGGCCCTGAGCAAACTCAAAACTCAAATTCTTCCTTTCAAGAAGATAGACGGTGTTCCGGACATCAAAAATTTGGGGTAGATCATTGGAAACGGACTCTGTATGAAGATTTTATAACGTTTTCAGCGAAAACCCGAAATCTGAAATTTTTGATGACGAAATTTCATTAGAAATATCTTGTCCATCCAAGTCCAAGGGGCATATTTCCCCTTACCTTGTCCTTATTAGGATATAAAGCTTGTTCTTAAACCCTAATTTTTGAAGAGGGAGATGTCTCTACCTCTCTTGCTTCTTAGCAAGACGTCTCCACCTCTCTAGCAAGACGTCTCTACCTCTTTTGCTTCCAACATACACACCTTAGTCAAGCAACTAAGCTGGTGTAACTACTCTCAAGACAAAACTCGCATGCCCTTAAAGACAAGATCAGGTCCACACGATCTGTCTTCTTTGTCAAAATTTCAAAATTGAGCGTCTTGCTTCTTGTTCAGAAATTAATATCTTGTCTCTTGTCAAAAAATTGACGACTTGCTTCTTGTCAAGATTAATAATTTTACTCTTTTACCCCTAATATGTGAGGATGAGTAAAAGAGTAAAATATGAGTGTCTTGCTTCTAATAAAACATGAGACTCTTGTTACAAGACCAAAGCTTGATGCTCCTCCTCTCCCTTTCACGTGAAGAACTAAACCAAAACTTGGTCTCCTCCTCTTCTCCCTTCACGTGAGGACCAAGGATTGGTCTCCTCCTCTCCTTGTCATGTGAAGACAAGGCCTTGGTCTCCTCTTCTTCCTTTCACGTGAATACCAGGCTTGGTCTCTTCCTCTTCCTTTACGTGAAGACCAAAATTCGTCACTCTTCCCCTTCCATCACGTGAATAATCAGATTGGATGCTCTTCACTTTCTTTTGTTTTTTTACGTGAATATTCAGGCTTAATAAATTAGGGTTTCGAAAAATCTCAATAATCAGATTGGATACTAGACCTCTCACATACAGTTTTTCATGTTCAGCAGCATACACTTGTTTTTACAAAATAAACGTGTCAATGTAAAAGACCAAGATGGACACACTATTCCATATTCAACAAAATTAATTCAAGTTCTTACTTCACTAATATAGATTAGAGTATAGTAATAAGAACAAGTTTGTTCCTACAGGGAGGCAGGTGATTGTTAATTACTTTCGATTACTTATGTAAACAGGGGGGTTTTGGTTGTGATTATAACTAAATTATTCTAAAACAAATTGATTAAAACAAATATCAGAGATAAAGAACACTGGTTAGAGAGTTCATTTTCCATCTTCCAATATGTTATCAACCAAATCATACTCAACATTCATGCACTCTCAATATTAATAACCCTAAAGCATCTTATCGCAGGCTTACTCCGACAAAACTCCTATTATCATCAAAGGCGCAAGAGACACTCTTTGAATCCTTTTCAACGAATAACTTGGCGCAAGAGCCACTCAAGTTTAACCAATTGAAAAAAATGGTCTTTGTGAGTTGATGTTATTCTAAGCAATCCTGCGCAAGAGCCACTCGGATTTAACCTAGGTCACGCTTCTACACATAATTGCATGGTAACATCTCGTCATTAACAACTATGTTATACTACTTGTAACAAGGATCTTTTGATAATTCCGGATCTCAAACCCTAGTTTAGATATAGATGTCAATACATGCTCATCTAATTCGCGACTTAAAAAAACAAGCAATCCATCATACAAGGCGTTATAAACGGTAGAACATAAGCGATATTGAAGAGATTATGAACATATGAGAATGAATACTTGAATTAATAAACATGTTTTCCAACTTAGGACTACATCTCTAACCAATAAGAAAAGTTTAGTTCATCATGGATTTATCAAAATCCATGGAAAAAAATCAAGAAAGCAAGTAAAGCAAACCCTAGAAATCTTGATGATCAATCGCAACTCCAAGCCTTAGCTTCTTGTTCTCCTTTTGTTTTCAAGTCTCCAAAAGTGTCCAAGATCCCTTTCTATGGTTTTGGACGTCTTCTTATATAGTATTCATCATATCTAGGTGTTAGAGTCCTAATGGGACCATAATACCTTGATTTGGAAGTCAAAAACGTGTCTTAGAAGTGCCTCCCGTCGATTCACAATCGGTAGGCAAAAGACCCTCTTTAACTACCGATTGTAAGGGCTCAAAATATGACTTTCCTGTACCCAAAACTGCTTATAATCGGTAAGTTATTTTCCCTCATAAACTCCCGATTGTTGGAGCTCAAAAACGAAGTTTTCCTGTACCCGAAACTGCTTATAATCGGTAGGTTATTTTCCCTCGTAAACTCCCGATTGTGATGCTGAGTGTTTCATTATTTTCTTTCGGCTATTTTGCTCATATCTTCCTCATACGAACTCCAAATGACATCATTATTTTTGCGTTGGCTTCGTCTTATCGTTATCTTCAAAGTAGTATTAAGAACTCCTGGATTTGAATGAGTTGAATTCGGTATTTGGCCCTTCTCCATTGGCAGAACTTAACTTCCTTGTTCATTTTGTGTCGTAATGAATTCATTACTTCTTCTTTGGTTGAATACACTTCAAAAATCCTAAGAAACTCATAAACAAACAAATTTAAAGCATAATTACATGAAAACTAACAAGAAATCAATGAATTAGAGTATCCAAATAATGCACCTATCAAATTCCCCCACACTTGCCTTTTGCTAGTCCTCGAGCAAACTACAAATCTAAACTAAACTACACTACAACAACTCCATTTTGTTGAGGATACGGTTACACTTAGCATGTGTAACAAGCCTTTAAACCCCTAGGTGTCCCTAGTGCACGAGTTATAGTCTCGTGAGGGTTTACAAGAGGTATACCCACAAAACCTAATTTCCAACTTCAAATATTCCAGAGCACATGCATCCAAAGAGCTAAAAAGACATAAAGTTTCTGCACACTAACAATAAGAAGTTAGAAGTATAAAGAACATTATTCTCATGCTTAACCCTTGAGTTAGGAGAAAACCACCATATGAAAGAATCCAGGTTCGAGAGCGACCGAATGTTTCTGCCTCACCAACAAGATTTTATGAATTTGACACTCAAAAGACGCAATTTATGGTTCTGTGCAGGAAGGTATGAAGATAGAAATCCTGCAGACATTAAATGGTGGGAAGGAAAGGTAACCTTCCGAATCATATGAAGATGTTATCCAATAGAACGTGGGACAAAAAAAACCCATTTTTGTTTTTCTAGTGACCTCTAATAAAGGAAATCAACCACTATGCGAGGATGTGAATGCTTACTTACCTTCTCATCCGATCGGCAATCATCACCACTCTCACAACATCCAATAGAAACGTCTTTGGTCTTCAACTGTTGATGATGAACTCTTAAACTTCGTAGAACCTTGAAAATTTGTAACTCTTTTCCTCAATTTCTTGTTGTTTGAAACTTCTTTATAGATTTCTTCTTCCCCACGGCCTTATTGAATGAATACAAAAGAAAATATACACTAAAGAAATGATAATCATTTTTTTTATGACTTCAAAATATAAACTGAAAAATAAATAAATGATGAAACTACTACGGCCGTGGGATAAAGACTTTACCACTTGATTTTTCACAACTTGTATTGCCTTGATATCATGAACTTCACTAACTCACATCTTTTGATTTCTTTCGCTTTTGTACATAAGTCTTCAACATGTATACATAATGTTGCTAATTGTATTGCTGCTTTACTTGAATATGAAATTTGCTCTTTCTTGAATGGTTGCTCGTAAACCTTGACTGTCTTCAACTTTCCTTCAAATTTTTGATGTTCCGCTTGTTGATGATGATATGTTTATATGGACCTGTTTTTGTCGAGAGAATGGTGCCAACTGCAAACAAGACTACAAGATAGAGTTAGCAATTCTGATGACACCCTCATGATTGATAGAAATAACACTCAAGAGTTCAAAAAGTAGTGTTGTAATTGGTGCGAGGTTAGGTAGCTCATCATTCTACCGGAATTTGCACAGATGAAACACTCTAAACGGTCAATTGAAGGTTTGGTGCCTCACTCATGGGTATTGAATGATCAAATCTAATACTAAAATCTCTACCGGAAGTTTAAGTACATTTTTTTCATCTCTAGCCTCTCAACAACTAAGCACTCTGAATATAGTTCTCTAATACTTCTAAGTTCAGTTATTTCGGTTAGAACTCCGTATGTAAACGTAGCTAGAAGTATATTAAGTGACTCTAAAATCTCTAAAAGTTGATGGTTTTCATGCAAATGTGTACAAAAGAGTTAAAAAAATTCTACCTAAAAGTGAATACTTAAGAATTTTATATACTTAACACTCCCCCATACTTAAACTTTACATTGTCCTCAATGTAAATTGATTCCTCCAATGTAAAATCAAGATGGGAAATCCTCACATGATATGAAAAACTAATGAAAAGAGAAAGATGGAAATACAAAACCAATGGGTTGCCTCCCATTTAGCGCTTAGTTTAACGTTTTCATCCCGACTTGACATTCTGGTCCTCCATAGACCACAATCTGAAAATTTTGGGATCCACCCATAGAAAAATCTGCATTGCAAATATTAACTTCACGCAAATATTAGTAGAAGAAAATAATAGAGAAGTTATCACTCGGCAGAAGTTTCCCCCACACTTAGTCTTTTCTACACTCGGAAGTGGATAAAGAACATATAATTCGAGAACTTCTATAGACTCCTGTTTGCTAACCTGCATAGTATGAGAATCAAATATTTCCAACAACGGATATTTAGAAGCAAAGTCTCTCAACAATACTTCTGAAGCACATACATTCAAGCCAAAACGAGGTAAAGGAAAAGGATCAATAAGCAAAGGTTCAGTCAAACCTTCTAAAGTCTCTTGAATTATGGGATCCTTATCTTTTTCAAAAATTTCTAACGAATTATTTAGCTCTTGTGTATTGTGGTCCTCTATCAAACTTTCTAACCTTTCTTCATTAGTTTCTGCCTCAACAAGAATCTCCACATCAACATTATCAATATCATCCTCGGCAAGTTCAATTGGGTCTTCCACACTATTGCTCAATTTGGTTTCATTCTCAACATACTCCTCTTCGTTTTCAGACTCACCGTAATCAGAATCTTCATCGGTTTCCCAACCTTTATCAGAACGTCGTTTAAATTCCATACGAATGGTCCTACTAATTTCTTCGAGAAGCTCTTCCGGGGCTCCGTCATCTTCCAACTTGTATAGTTTCTGAGTAAGTTTTCTGACATTCACACGCTTTCCACTATTAACTACAATAGAATCTCTTGCACAAGACTCTTCCCTTTGAACGGGTGAATGATCATTATTAAGATCAAGAATTGAGTTAACTACAAAATTATCATCAAAAATCAGATTCGGAGTTGGAATAACATCATCACTGGTGTAAGGATTTTCAAAAGGTTCAAAATCATCATCGTATCTCATAGAATAACGTCGCTCACGTTCATTTCTCAAAGTTCTTTTAGCTTTTAGAATTTCTGCACATGATGCCCCTTCATCTATCAATTGCTCAAACCTTCTATCAAGTTCTCTCAAACTTGGTATCTTACACCATTACTTGTGGTAGAGTTTCTAAACCTTATCTCTTCCCGTTGAATAGGTGAATGATCATAATTACGATCAAGCGTAGATTTAGATAAACCATCACAAGCATAATTATCCTCCCCTCCTTGTAATTATTCACTTACATACCTACTATGAGGAGATTGGCATGTATGAGAATAATTAAAAGGGTACTGGAATATTGGTCATAACCAAAGGATTGGTTGTGATTATGCTTCCCGTATGGTTGGAAATTTTCATATGGTTGAGATTCAAAACCAAATTGGTTACCATTATAAGCTTGATCTTGTGCACCGTATATGGAATACAAGTACCTGAAACAAGATTCTCAAAATTAGGTTACAAATTAAAAAAAAATCAGAAAAATAAAATAAAATAAAACTAAAATAGAAAAAAAAAACAAACAAAAAACAAATAACAATCCGCTATACCTCCCCGGCAGCGGCGCCAAAAATTGGTCGGTTGTCAGCCAAGCAAAATTAATTCAAGTTCTTACTTCACTAATATAGATTAGAGTATAATAATAAGAACAAGTTCATTCCCACAGAGAGGCATGTGATTGTTAATTACTTTCGATTACTTATGTAAACATAGGGGTTTTGGTTGTGATTATTACTAAATTATGCTAAAACAAATTGATTAAAACGAATATCAGAGATAAAGAACACTGGTTAGAGAGTTCATCTTCCATCTTCCAAAATGTTATCAACCAAATCATACTCAACATTTTTTTCATGCACTCTCAATATCAATAACCCTAAAGCATCTTATCACAGGCTTACTCCGGCAGAACTCCTATTATCATCAAAGGCGCAAGAGCCACTCTTTGAATCCTTTTCAACGAATAACTTGGCGCAAGAGCCACTCAAGTTTAACCCAATAAAATGGATGGTCTTTGTGAGTTGAGGTTATTCTAAGCAATCAGGCGCAAGAGGCACTCGGATTTAACCTAGGTCACGCTTCTACACATAATTGCATGGTAACATCTCGTCATTAACAACTATGTTATACTACTTGTAACAAGGATCTTTTGACAATTCCGGATCTCAAACCCTAGTTTAGCTATAGATGTCAATGCATGCTCATCTAATTCGCGACTTAAACAAAAAAGCAATCCATCATACAAGGCGTTATAAACGGTAGAACATAAGCGATATTGAAGAGATTATGAACATATGAGAATGAATACTTGAATTAATAAACATGTTTTCCAACTAGGACTACATCTATAACCAATAAGAAAAGTTTAGTTCATCATGGATTTATCAAAATCCATGGAAAAAAATCAAGAAAGCAAGTAAAGCAAACCCTAGAAATCTTGATGATCAATCGCAACTCCAAGCCTTAGCTTCTTGTTTTCCTTTTGTTTTCAAGTCTCCAAAAGTGTCCAGGATCCCTTTCTATGGTTTTGGACGTCTTCTTATATAGTATTCATCATATCTGGGTGTTAGAGTCCTAATAGGACCATGATACCTTGATTTGGAAGTGAAAAACGTGTCTTAGAAGTGCCTCCCGTCGAGTCACAATCGGTAGGCAAAACACCCTCTTTAACTACCGATTGTAAGGGCTCAAAATATGACTTTCCTGTACCCAAAACTGCTTATAATCGGTAAGTTATTTTTCCTCATAAACTCCCGATTGTTGGAGATCAAAAACGAAGTTTTCTTGTACCCGAAATTGCTTATAATCGGTAGGTTATTTTCCCTCGTAAACTCCCGATTGTGATGCTGAGTGTTTCATTATTTTCTTTCGGCTATTTTGCTCATAACTTCCTCATACGAACTCCAAATGACATCATTATTTTTACGTTGTCTTCGTCTTATCGTTTTATTAAAAATGGTATTAAGAACTCCTGGATTTGAATGAGTTGAATTCGGTCTTTGGCCCTTCTCCATTGGCAGAACTTAACTTCCTTGTTCATTTTGTGTCGTAATGAACTCCTTTCTTCTTCTTTGGTTGAATACACTTCAAAACTCCTAAGAAACTCATAAAAAAAAAAAATTCAAGCATAATGATAAGAAAACTAACAAGAAATCAATGAATTAGAGTATGCAAATAATACAAATAATGCACCTATAAGATACTAATTAGGGTTTTGGTCTGACGATCTACGTCATGTGGTGCGGCAATACGCACCACTAAAGAGAGTTCTGGAAAGATCGATAGCAGTTGAGTAAGAGGAGTGGGAGGATGAGTAACTGACTACTCAATCGCAATTGAAGTGGGGAGCATTTGTCTCCACCTTCACCACCTTCATCACTTCACCACTACTCAACCATCGACAGTTTCTTCCGGAAAAAAGGTCGAGTGGTTACAATAGTTATGATATAAATAATGTTCAATCTATTGAATAAAGGAGGACAAGTTTTCAATTTTTAAGTTTTAACAACAACAAGTTTACCGTTAACAAGTCGAAACACGACAACAAGTCTACAATTGAACAAGTCTAAAACAGAACAATTCAAGTCGATAAACCTTCTCACATAGAATAATTGTTCATAGCTATTCATACCAACTACTTCCAACAGGTCTGATACTCTGACCTCATTCTTCTCTTGTTTCCCTCCATAAAACCAACCCTTCTCCTTCTCATTTTGTGACTGAAGCAAGACTGAAACGGCCATTGCTTGGTTTAGGCCAGGATTGTACAAGTTGATCTCTCGAATCTAAATAAAGTACTTCAACAATACAAACGTTTTATGATTGACGAATTATCACCTTCTCACCCTACTTTTTCCTAAATTAGCCTTCAATTCGTTTTTCCCCACAAACAATTGCTAAGGGGTATTTCTTATAGGGTATCGCATTGGGCTATCCATTATATTATAAATGAATATAAGTATTTTGAGGATAACGAGCACGGGAGAAAGAATATTTTTTATTCTTGTAAGACGATGATGGCCATGGGGCTCCTGTGTCGTTACATTATTGCTAGTAACCCCCAAGGGATTCCGTTTGAGCTCATCAATCTATTTTGGAAGCAACTTACTTTCACCCCAAGCCCGATAGAAGATGCAAGTCAATCATTTGTAGACACGAATATTGGGAGAAAATTAATCGAGGGCTACTCCAACAAGAACAGTTTACAACGATAAATTTTGATGGCCGATTTGGTCCTCGTCGTTCACCCACATATGCAACCTATTGAAGAACAACCTAAGCTACCGCCGACGGGTAGACCACCTACCAAATTGGATAGGAAGCAAAAAAGGAAAGAGTACAGGGCGGCGATGAGTAACCAAAGAGACCCTTCACTATATGAGCATATCGAGGCTATGTATGAAGAAGCTCCAGCTCCAAAAATAAGGGGTCGCCCGAAGAAGCAAGAAAGTGGACCAAGTGGGCAAGAGAATACTGAGGCTATGTATGAAGATGCTCCCGCTCCAAAGAAAAAGGTTCGCCTGAAAAAGCAAGAAAGTGGACCAAGTGGGAAACAAGCCAAGTCAAATGATCAGATTCTATCGTTCCCATCTTTCCAACGCAAGAAAGTCAAGCGAGTGCAACACAAGGCAAGGAAAAGGTTCTCATCGTCCCTTCGCAAGAAAGTCAAGCGATTACAAGATGAGTACGATTAAAATGGGAAGCAAGGCAAAAGGTGTCCATGGATTCAAGAGTCGTTGACTATAAAATAAGCAATTGGTTATCAAGTTACACCTAGGGATTGTGTGGGGTAGAACACATCCCTAGGGATTATACGATATTCCATGAGTATTTTACGAAACTCCTTTCAATCATTCATCCCTACATATTATCTACCGACGACGTGGATGGGGATTGAAATTGTGGGTTTCACGTTACGTCCGAACAAATAAGCTATTTAAGTTTGGCGGATGATGATAACCTAACCCAATGCCAATATTTTAGAAAGAAGATGGCTTGACTACAAGAAAACAAGGAATTTTACATCTGATGATAAGGGGAAGGTACAATGGAAGATAAATAAGTTGATTTCAACGAATTGGTTGCTCGTGTTCAAGGGCCAAAAGGGGGATGAACCAATTACCAATAAGCATTGGATGACCATGCCTCGATATGGCCATCTTTTGGCGGATACGTTGAGTTGCGTTGTTCATTATTTTGGCCAGGGAACATCTCTTACCTTCACAACAAAGAGAACAAATTGTGATGAATAGCTTAAGGATTTAGTAATTGTTATAGTTAACATTAGGAACATACATTTTATCGGTCTTAGGATACGCGAAGATTGTTTGTTACCTCCACTGTGTAGGTTCACTTATTTTCCTGGTTTCACAAACAACACCTCTAAGGAATGGCTGAAAAAATACGAGCCCAACATGAAACTTTGGGATGAATTCGTCGAAGCGTAAAAAATCAAGGGTACAATCGTGTTGAATTAAGTATTTATCTTTTGTTAACAAATGAACTATTTGATCTCCATGGTTTGTAGATTTCATAAATGGAACAACCACTCTTAATGAATGAAATTAATTTGCTTTTTGGTTACTTTGAATTGTTGTTGGAATTTTTTTTAACAAAAGTAGTTGCTGGAAAAATTGAAAATGAGTTACCCAGAATCGGTGGATACGACACATACGTATCGAGCGATTTTAAATCACATATACCAGATAGTCTTTCAGAATCGTTGGATATATAAGTGTTATTTCTACCGATTTTGGATCTATTGCAAAAACCTGCAATTATCGCAACACGTGCAGTTGGAATCGGTGGACACGTATGTGCATTATCCACCGATTCTGGATCACAATTGCAAAAAAATGATATTCTTTACCACTAACGTAACAAGGAATGACGAACTTCAAACCATTCATATAACATATTAAATCATAAGTTCATCCATCCATCCACAAATAAAATAAAAATAAGTATCTGAATAAAACAACACAAACTAGTTAATGTAACAAGTTTTAGAAACATTGATTAGGTATCAGCCGTAGGAGGAGCAGCACCATCAACTCCACTATCAACAGCAGCAGCACTAACATCTTCAGCAGCAGCCTCTTCAAGGATTGCATCTTGGATGCCACTTCAATCACCTGCTCAAGCTCCTCAATTTCCAGATGACGCAGGAGTTCCAAGACTTCATCCAATTTGGTCTGGATAGGACATCAGAGGTCACAATTAACCTTTTTTTGTGGCTTCCTATCAATATCACATTGTCGGGTTAGACCATAACCTCTCTTGCGACCGTTCATAATGGCTATACAATAAACAAATTGAACAACAAATACAATTATCACCAAAGATTCAAAAAATCGAATAACAAGGATTATTCATCATAACATACTAGTAATTCAACCAATCAATAATCTTTAATTCAATCACTAACAAAAAATTGGGAAAAAAATGAACATTTAAGAATCGTTGGATAAGACCATCTTTATCCACCGATTCTAACTGTAAAAGCTATCAGAAAACCCAAAAAAAAACCATATATAGAATTGTTAGATCTGGTCTGTAGTAACCAGCGATTCTCATCAGGTAGTGGTAAAAAACATAAAGGCAGGAGAATCGGTGGATGATTAGGTTTCTTATCCAACGATTCCAATATAGAAAAAGTAATAAATAAATAAAAGACCAGAATCGGTGGATAATAAGTTGTCTTATCCAAAGATTCGAGTATAAAAAGTAAAAAATGTGAAAAGCTAGAATTGTTGGATATGACCTGTCGTATCCAACGATTCTGGCAATCGTAACTATGTACGAGGAATATGAAACGAGAATCGTTGGATGTGGATCACTCGTATCCAACGATTCTGATGCGTGTTCTTCATGCTTATGAAGAACACAACCAAAATCGTTGGATACGATAAATCCGATATGTTTTAGAAATAGTGGTAAAAGATTCGATACTCAGACTTGTGAAGATTTGATTTTTAAACCTAATTTTTAATACTAAAAATAAAGAAAATTAAATTAAAATTATTTAAGATTATAGAAAGAACTGATACTAAGGATTCCACCATTAGCCAATTTTTCAAGTGATTTAGTACTAATAATTATCTTGCAACACATATATTCAATTGATTCTAAATATTGCCAAAGTTAGATTTTCAAAATAGTAGTTGTAAATCAAAAGTATAAGACATCAATAGCCCTAAACTAAGCATGACCCATCAAAAGAAAACACAAATAATTGATAAAAATTATTATTTCAAATTTAATACAAAGTAAATAATAATAAAAGAATTGTAAAAAGTAATTAGATAAAAATATACCACTTTTATTATCGAAAAAATGGCTTCATCCGTCGCCTCAACAATGGGGTCTAGCTCCTCATGTTGTGAACACCCTCAAAACATGCATTCATGGCTCAATTTTTTTTACAAAGATGAAAAGAGTGAATATTATGTAAACAAAAAGTTTGCAATGGTGTAATGGTGTTGTAGACAACTTTTTCCACTGTTAGAAAAGAGAAAGTGCTTCCGGTGAAGATAAATGTAGTTGTTCTGACGATATCCGTTGCTGATGGGTTGAAGAAACCGTTGCAGATGAAGATATATGTTGCAAAGACGAAGATATCCATTGCAGATGGGTTGAAAGAACCGTTGTTGTATCCATGTTCTTCACGTTCAGCAGCAGTAGTTTCTTTTCTTCATTTTTTCTTCCCGAGCCTCCCCCCTTGATTTTTCTTCTTCCTCTTAACTCGATAAGGATCCAAAATACAATCCGAAACAAACTCAGATTCATGTAGATCCGAATCAGGGAAGAATTCCCTTTTCCGACCAAAACTCGACTTCCACAGCTCTTTTTTCTCGACAACAAACACTTCTGAATGACGTGTTTACACTTCCTTTGATTGCTGTGATATTGACTACTTCTTTTAATGCCATAAAACTCGGTCCCAAACCTTATCAGATAATTCTCTATCGATAGAGAATTCTTTCCGGCCTTTTTCTCATTTGAATTCAAAGGGAAGGGGTGCCCCTAATCCATCTTGTGGGTGCCTTTATCAATTCTCCCGGGTGCCTTTACTAATTTTTCTGGGTGCCTTAATCAACTTTTTGAGCTAATTTTTCCATAAATATTTATTTTCCAAAAATACCTACAAAGATATAAAAACCCATGATAAGTACAAAATTGAGTACCAACAAAATATGAAATTGAGAACAATTTAGACACAAAAAATTTGTCTATCAAATACCCAAACTTATTATTTGCAAGTCCTCGAGAAAATCTAATCTTAAAATAAAATAAAATCCTAACTCACTTTCACAGGAATCGCGACTACATTTAGGATATGTAATAAGCCTTTAAACCCCTAGAGGTCCCTAGTGGACGAGTTTTTCTCGTGAGGGTTTACAAGAGGTATACCCACAAAACCTTCTACTCCAAACCCTAGCTACCTGTGAACAATTGAGGGTAAACACCAAACAAGCTATTTAGTTGGCATATTAAATTCTTCGGCTTTGGGTAGCATTAACCTATATGAGTCCAATTGTTGTACACGAGTTTTTACTCAAGCATACTAAAATTCATATATAAGAAAACAAAGCACTACTCAGAAAGTCGTTCAACCAAGATACTCAGAATCTATCAAGGTTCAATCACATGAAAAGATTTAGAAGATGGATATTGACAAAATGAAGTTTGCGCGTGTTGACTAAGGTGAACGGTGTTTCCTATATCTGTCTAAAGGTTAGTGCCAGGATGAATCCTAATGGATTGAAATACGCTCCCAGTAGTATTAATCCTTATACTAATATCGACTCAGCTGGTATATACAAGGGTCTCAGCGGACGATTTATTGAATACAATTATTTATTATTTTAAATATACTGACAACATTATTGGATCAAATGAATCCAATCCCATGCTCCTTATCAGCATCTTACATGATAGTTCTCATGGATCCTGCGTTCCACGCTTGCTTAGGCGGCGGAGACAGGGAGAACACGCAATATTGCTATCAAATTGTCAATACTCGATATTTTTTTGTCTAAATAAAATATAATAATGGGGCTTTATCTCAAACACTCTAATTCATCCTAGCGGCGGTAACAATTCGATATTGGTTCCCCACAAAATCACTTAGAGAAACACAAAAAATTGCAAAAATAAAAACAAAAGGTGATATGGTTGAGATAGACTCCGAGATATGGTGACAACTATCATGTTATTTCTAACACATGAACTCTGTCCTTTTATAAATAGACCATTTAACTGGGTACACCAATTCCTATAGAAAAAGAGCTAAGTTTCCATCTACCTAGAATGGTTAGTGTCATCCTGAATTGTTCATAATTTTATAAATTTTAGAGTTTTATTATTGCACTAAAAAGTTTCTCCCTTACCCCCAAACTTAAATCAAACAGTGTCATCAATATTTCAAAATATAGAGCAGTACCAGTAGATAAGTAAAAAGAGGAATAAAGAGGTAAGTCAGAAATATAGTACCTAGGTGTAGCGTAAAAATCCTTCTACGGAGAATAAGACAGAAAATAAAAACCTAAAAATGAATAATAAAAACCTACAAAAATCTACTAATCTATAAAAAACAACCTTGAAGGTCAATCAAAGTAAACAGGGTCCTCCAGAGGGACCTCCTCAACATCACCTGTGGAAAATTTTTCTCGTTTTTTGTAGATGAGGCGGCACCCGGATTTGAACTGGGGTAAAAGGATTTGCAGTCCCCCGCCTTACCACTCGGCCATGCCGCCAAACGGATATAAAATAGAGGGAACGCTCTCTTCTTTATTATTTCTTGAATCTCATTGTCTTTATCCCTTTCCTAAACCTAAAAAACCCTTTTTTTTGAACCCAGTTGATTCCCTTCGATTGATTGTATGGTATCTCAAATCTCAAAATAAACAACACCTAAAAACTTCCCCCTTTTTTTATCTTTCAAAAGCGAATGTGCTTTTTCAGTTACAGAATGAAAAATGCAGGGCAAATAGGAACCATTAACTATTGACTTGAATTCATGAAGAGTTCTTGGAACTCCAATTTCGTTTCCTTAACAACGGCATCAAAATGAAGTTGATACACAACTTATCAGTATCAATTCTTTTCAATAATCAATCTTTTTCAATTAAATTTACATTATAACAACAATTATATATATATGTAAACCCCGGAACAGATATTGTTACAAAGATATCCTAATCAGGTATCTTAGCCATATATGTCTATAAGGAATTATCGTGCTTCCTTTTTTCTTTTTTTCTCTCATTCATAGAGAACAGATCAAACCTTGAATCATTTCTTTTTCTGGTACCCAACCGGATTGTAATATCATAATAATAGGTAGAAATTGGATTCCTTTTGATATTCTATACAAGACTCTAAAAAAAGTATAATCGGCATAATTATGATTCCAGGAATGTTTTATCCTGTTGCAAATTCTAATTTGAGTAGAAAATTCTCCTTATTGCTCCGCTCAATGGTATGAAGTTGGGTAAAATTTCATGTGATTCAGTAAACAGAATATACATTCCATCATTGCTAGATCGATCCATATGGTTCGATGAAGAATGAGCCAATAATGGGATTTTGCTATAAATGGGAAGCTTAAGATGCTCCGGGATGGAAATGAGGGAATGTCTACAATACCTGGGTTTAGTCAGATACAATTTGAGGGGTTTTGTAGGTTCATTGATCAGGGCTTGATGGAAGAACTTTATAAATTTCCAAAAATTGAAGATATAGATCAAGAAATTGAATTTCAATTATTTGTGGAAACTTATCAATTGGTAGAACCCTTGATAAAAGAAAGAGATGTTGTGTATGAATCATTGACATATTCTTCTGAATTATATGTACCTGCGGGATTAATTTGGAAAACCGGTAGGGATATACAAGAACAAACCATATTTATTGGAAACATTCCTCTAA
This sequence comes from Papaver californicum, assembly GCA_023531435.1. NCBI lineage: Eukaryota > Viridiplantae > Streptophyta > Magnoliopsida > Ranunculales > Papaveraceae > Papaver > Papaver californicum. Next base: position 2,516,065 of record JAJJMC010023397.1, read on the forward strand.
TGAATTCCCTGGGAACCTTTATAGTAAATGGAATATACAGAATTGTAATCAATCAAATATTGCAAAGCCCCGGTATTTATTACCGTTCAGAATTGGACCATAACGGAATTTCGGTCTATACCGCCACCATAATATCCGATTGGGGAGGAAGATCAGAATTAGAGATTGATCGAAAAGCAAGGATGTGGGCTCGTGTGAGTCGGAAACAAAAAATATCTATTCTAGTTCTATCATCAGCTATGGGTTCGAATCTAAGAGAAATTCTAGATAATGTTTGCTACCCTGAAATTTTCTTGTCTTTCCCGAACGATAAGGAGAAAAAAAAGATTGGGTCAAAAGAAAATGCCATTTTGGAATTTTATCAACAGTTTGCTTGTGTCGGCGGGGATCCGGTATTTTCTGAGTCCTTATGTAAGGAATTACAAAAAAAATTTTTTCAACAAAGATGTGAATTAGGAAGGATTGGTCGACGAAATATGAACCGGAGACTTAATCTTGATATACCTCAGAACAATACATTTTTGTTACCACGAGATGTATTGGCAGCTGCGGATCATTTGATCGGAATGAAATTTGGAATGGGTACACTTGACGATATGAATCACTTGAAAAATAAACGTATTCGCTCTGTAGCGGATCTGTTACAAGACCAATTCGGATTGGCTCTGGTTCGTTTAGAAAATGTGGTTCGAGGAACTATATGTGGAGCTATTAGGCATAAATTTATACCTACTCCCCATAATTTAGTAACATCCACTCCATTAACAACCACTTATGAATCATTTTTCGGTCTACACCCCTTATCTCATGTTTTGGATCGAACTAATCCATTGACACAAATAGTTCATGGGCGAAAATTGAGTTATTTAGGTCCTGGAGGATTGACAGGTCGAACTGCTAGTTTTCGGATCCGAGATATCCATCCTAGTCACTATGGCCGTATTTGCCCAATTGACACATCTGAAGGAATCAACGTTGGACTTATTGGATCCTTAGCTATTCATGCTAGGATTGGTCATTAGGGGTCGCTAGAAAGTCCGTTTTTTGAAATTGATGAGAGATTCAAAGGGGTACGGGTAGTTTATTTATCGCCAAGCAGAGATGAATACTATATGGTGTCGGCAGGAAATTCTTTGGCGTTGAATCAGGGCATTCAAGAAGAACAGGTTGTTCCAGCTCGATACCGTCAAGAATACCTGACTATTGCATGGGAACAGATTCATCTTCGAAGCATTTTTCCCTTCCAATATTTTTCTATTGGCGCTTCCCTTATTCCTTTTATCGAACATAATGACGCGAATCGGGCTTTAATGAGTTCTAATATGCAACGTCAAGCAGTTCCGCTTTCTCGGTCCGAAAAGTGCATTGTTGGAACTGGGTTGGAACGCCAAGTAGCTCTAGATTCAGGAGTTTCCGCTATAGCAGAACACGAGGGAAAAGTAGTTTCTACCGATACTGACAAGATCGTTTTCTCAGGTAATGGAGACACTCTAAGCATTCCATTGGTTATGTATCAACGTTCCAACAAAAATACTTGTATGCATCAAAAATCCCAAGTTCAACGGGGTAACTGCATTAAAAAGGGACAAATTTTAGCAGATGGTGTTGCTACTGTTGGTGGCGAACTCGCTTTGGGAAAAAACGTATTAGTAGCTTATATGCCATGGGAAGGCTACAATTTTGAAGACGCCGTACTTATTAGTGAACGTCTAGTATATGGCGATGTTTATACTTCTTTTCATATACGGAAATATGAAATTCAGACTCATGTGACAAGTCAAGGCCCTGAAAGGATAACTAATGAAATACCACATTTAGAAGCCCACTTACTCCGGAATTTAGATAGAAACGGAATTGTGATGTTGGGGTCTTGGGTAGAAACAGGTGATATTTTAGTAGGTAAATTAACGCCTCAGATCACGAAAGAATCATCATATGCCCCGGAAGATAGATTATTACGGGCTATACTTGGTATTCAAGTATCCACTGCAAAGGAAACTTGTCTAAAATTACCTATAGGTAGCAGAGGTCGAGTTATTGATGTGAGATGGATCCAGAAAAAGGGGGGTTCCAGTTATAATCCAGAAATGATTCGTGTATATATTTCACAGAAACGTGAAATCAAAGTAGGGGATAAAGTTGCTGGAAGGCATGGGAATAAAGGTATCATTTCCAAAATTTTGCCTAGACAAGATATGTCGTATTTACAAGACGGAACGCCTGTTGATATGGTCTTCAATCCATTAGGAGTACCTTCACGAATGAATGTAGGACAGATATTTGAATGCTCGCTCGGGTTAGCGGGGGATCTGCTAGACAGGCATTATCGAATAGCACCCTTTGATGAGAGATATGAGCAAGAGGCTTCTAGAAAACTCGTGTTTTCTGAATTATATGAAGCCGGTAAGCAAACAGCGAATCCGTGGGTATTTGAACCCGAGTATCCGGGAAAAAGCAGAATATTTGATGGAAGAACGGGAGATCCTTTTGAACAACCTGTTATAATAGGAAAGTCCTATATCCTAAAATTAATTCATCAAGTTGATGATAAAATTCATGGGCGTTCCAGCGGGCATTATGCGCTTGTTACACAACAACCCCTTAGGGGAAGGGCTAAGCAAGGGGGACAACGGGTAGGAGAAATGGAAGTTTGGGCTCTAGAGGGGTTTGGTGTTGCTCACATTTTACAAGAGATGCTTACTTATAAATCTGATCATATTAGAGCTCGTCAGGAAGTACTTGGTACTACGATCATTGGAGGAACAATACCTAAACCTGAGGATGCTCCAGAATCCTTTCGATTGCTCGTTCGAGAACTACGATCTTTGGCTCTGGAATTGAATCATTTCCTTGTATCTGAGAAGAACTTCCAGATTCAAAGGAAGGAAGCTTGATCGGAATGAATCAGAATTTTTCTTCTATGATCGACCGGTATAAACATCAACACCTTCGAATTGGATCAGTTTCTCCTGAACAAATAAGCGCTTGGGCCAAAAAAATACTACCCAATGGAGAGGTTGTTGGAGAGGTGACAAAACCTTATACTTTTCATTACAAAACCAATAAGCCGGAAAAAGATGGATTGTTTTGTGAAAGAATTTTTGGGCCTATAAAAAGTGGAATTTGTGCCTGTGGAAACTATCGAGTAATCGGAGATGAAAAAGAAGACCCGAAATTTTGTGAACAATGCGGAGTCGAGTTTGTTGATTCTCGGATACGAAGATATCAAATGGGATACATCAAACTGGCATGCCCAGTAACTCATGTGTGGTACTTGAAACGTCTTCCTAGTTATATCGCGAATCTTTTAGATAAACCTCTTAAAGAATTAGAAGGCCTAGTATACTGCGATGTGTGATTTGATCAAAATTCTTATTTTACAGATTGGGACTAAGAAACTGTCATCCCATTCACTCCGATTGGGATGCCCTGACTCTGACATGTCTCGTGGTAGGAGTAACATGAAGCTCAGAATTATGGATGTATTTAATACTCCAAAAAAGGGAATTGATCTATGGTCGATTCCGTAACAGAAAAATAGGAATTGCTAGTTGTACCTCGTGAAAAAGACTTCTTTCGTGGAATTAGCCATTCCATTTGTTTTAGAAAGAAATTATGTTCTAGTAAGCAAATATGACATGGTTACAAGGGCCTATTCATCGCGTATAGGCTTTAAGGGCATCATGTCATAACCGTCGAGGTTAAGTAGGGGCCTAAAAGATCGAATGGAATGATACATAGACAAGTAAATCCCTTATGAGTTCCAAGGTATTCTTTTAAAAGGGATTTGGTATTCGAAGGGAGGTAGACTACTCAAGAATTTCACATTTCATTTCATTGAAATGTTGGTTGGTCCTGATTGGGAACTTGAGTAAGGAGTAGATCGTTGGGGGTTTTCTAAAAAAAAATTTTAAACGAGAACCCCTTATTTGATGTAACTACTTGAGCCGGATGAGAGGAAACCCTCGCGTCCGATTTTTAAGGGGGGAAATCCTATACTATAAGGAACCTATCCCAATTTTTCTTTTGCTAGGACCGTAGCTAAAAAACCTACTTTCTTACGATTACGAGGTTCATTCGAATATGAAATCCAATCTTGGAAATACAGCATCCCACTTTTTTTTACTACTCAAGGCTTCGATACATTTCGAAATCGAGAAATCTCTACTGGAGCAAGTGCTATCAGAGAACAATTAGCCGATCTGGATTTGCGACTTATTACAGATTGTTCATTGGTAGAATGGAAAGAATTAGGGGAAGAAGGGCCCACGGGTAATGAATGGGAAGATAGAAAAATAGGAAGAAGAAAGGATTTTTTGGTTAGACGCATGGAATTAGCTAAGCATTTTATTCGAACAAATGTGGAAGCAGAATGGATGGTTTTGTGCCTACTACCAGTCCTTCCCCCCGAATTGAGACCGATCATTCAAATAGATGGGGGTAAACTGATGAGTTCGGATATTAATGAACTCTATAGAAGAGTTATCTATCGGAACAATACTCTTACCGACCTATTAACAACAAGTAGATCTACGCCAGGGGAGTTAGTAATGTGTCAAGAAAAATTAGTGCAAGAGGCCGTGGATACACTTCTTGATAATGGGATCCGCGGACAAAAAAAGCTCTTAAAATGGTTTCAATCTCTGACCATTAACCTTGAAAGGATTTCTACCATCTTGAATCTCAATCTAAATGGCACCATGAGGAAAAACAGTGCGAACAACAAAAGGACCGGTCCACCGAGAGCGTAACTTCCCGGGGAATATATGCAAGAGTATCATACAAAAGAACTTTTTGACCTGGAGAAAATGACTTTCTTAAAACATTTCTATCATGTACAAGTTTTACTTTGTTCTTATACTTCCTAGCACTATCATATGCATCTTTTCGAATCCTTTCCAACTAATTGAGCTGGAGTTTCCTGTGAGCTCCTGCCTTGTTAAGTGAAAAATTAAACAACTTAATAGCCCAATATGTTTTGTGTTCTAACTCGACGAACATGTGACATGCCTTGCCAAAAACTAGACGATAAGGTGATACTCCATTAGGGGTCTTAAACGCAGTACAGTAAGCCCATAAGGCATCAGTAAGCCTCAATGACCAGTCTTTTTTATTATGATTAATTGTTTTCTCTAAAATATGTTTGATTTCCCTTTGGAAACCTCTACTTGTCCATTAGTCTGGGGGTGATATGCGGTAGCTACTTTGTGAGTAATATCATATTTCTTCATCAAGAGACTAAAGGGTCGGTTACGAAAGTGTGACCCTCCATCACTAATTATAGATCGCGGTGTACCAAAACGTGCAAATATGTTATCATTTAAAAACTGGACCGCCTCAACCCATTTTGAGACATAGTCTACAGCGGCGAATATAAAAATAACCAAAGGAATTAGGAAAAGGACCCATAAAATCAATGCCCCACACATCAAAGACCTCAATAACTAAAATAGGGTTCAAAAGCAACACAATAATTGTGGGTTTCTTTAAACAACGAAGGCCAGTAGAATCTACACTGTAATATCTTAGCAGCAGTCTTCTTAGTACTAAAATGGTTCCCACAAGCATGATCATGACAAAAGGAAATAATACTGGTATGGTCACTCTCAGGTATACATTTCCTAATAATCTGATCTGGATAATACTTAAAACGATAAGGATCGTACCAAAAGAAATACTTTACCTCGGCTAAAAAACCTATAGCGATCTTGTTTACGCCAATGTTGAGGCATTCGACCGGTAACAATATAATTCACTATATTTGCAAACCAAGGTAATTGGGAAACAACAAAAATTTGTTCATCAGGAAAACTATCCCTCACATGAGGGAAATCTTCAAGGAAATCGACAACAAGCCTAGACAAGTGGTCTGCTACTACATTATATGTACCATTTTTGTCTCTAATTTCTAGAGAAAATTCTTGTAATAAAAGGATCCATCTAATCAATCTAGGTTTAGTATCCTTCTTATACAAAAGGTACTTCAAAGCAGCATGATCAGTAAAGACTATAACCTTAGAACCTAAGAAATAGGGTCTAAACTTATCCAGGGCAAAAACAATGGCTAACAATTCCTTCTCTGTGGTAGTATAGTTCAGTTGGGCATCATTTAGGGTTTTGATGGCATAGTAAATCACATGCAATAATTTGTTTTCACGCTAACCTAAAAAACACCAATGGATAATCTGAAGCATCACAGATGATTTCAAAAGGTAAATTCCAGTTAGGTGCCTGGACAATAAGGGCAGTAGTGAGCGAAGTCTTAAGCTTTTTGAAAGCCTCTAAACAAGCATCATCAAATACAAACTTACATATTTTGCAAGCAGATTGCAAAGAGGTCTAGAAATCAAGCTAAAATCCTTAATGAATCGACGATAAAAATCTGCATGCCCTAAGAATGACCTAACATCTCGTACAGTTTTGGGAAACTGTAAAGTCTTAATGTCAAGGACCGGAAAATTCCGCCTCCGGCGCGTTGCGCTAGGCAGGCCAGAACTCCCCGGTGCGCGATTTAAAGATAGAAACCGGACCTTAAAGCTTAACTTCTCGCTGGTAAATGCAGGTAGATTTTTCCTTTCCAAGCATGCTTTGCATACATGATACTCGAAACGTAGTTTCCATATCGTTCCAACTCACCCTTGTTCTGCAAAGGGTGTAAGGCCATTAAAGCCAATGGTGAATTCCTTTGACAAGCATCAATTATAATCCTTGTCCAGGCCTAACTCATGCCCTGGACTAGCACCTAGGCCATTTCAAGCCTAAGTTTTTACTTCATTAATTTTGCTTCGATCATGCGCTGGAGTCTGCACTGATCTTGTTTTTGCCAAGAGTGCAACATCCAGGCACATGCCATTCCATGCCGTAACGGTTGCTAGGAAGTATGAACAATCCATCGAATGGAATTGCAACTACCTCATCAAGTGTGGCAACAATCATCTCTTGACTTAGCATTGCCAAGCCAGATGATACGAGTTACCATAATGTCGCAATCACCTCTAAATTAGATGATATGAGCGACAAGGTGTTGTACCTCAATGCATTGCATTGCGGATGCCTACGTACCCAACCCGTACCTTGAAGGGATCAAGCATGCCCGTAGTTCAACAAATTGTTAATTCGAAAGGAACAAGTAACTTAAACCCTATTAAGGCAAAGCCAACATCAATTCCCACTTCATTGCAAGGCCAAAGGCCAAGCAAAGCCTAGGATGTATAGGCCGATGGACTTTCGCAAAGGATGCACTAACTTGTGCATAGTTGTTATTTACTACACAAATATGCGTTCTCGAGTAAGCAACACGATTGAATGATGCTTTCACATAATTCAAGCTTTATGGGCTCAGCTACAAGCATATTGATGCTTAAGCATCAAGTATGCTCCAATGTATAGGCCACATCGCATTTATATATATGTGCATCACCGCTCATGCACAATCAAACTTCATCGGTTAAGCTACAAGCATATTGATGCTTATGCATCAAGTATGGTCCAACGTATAGGCCACATCTTATATATATGTGCATTACCGCTGATGCACATTCAAGCTTTATCGTTTAAGCTATAAGCATATTGATGCTTATGCATCAAGTATGCTCCAACATATAGGCCACATCGCATTTATATATATGTGCATCACCGCTCATGCACATTCAAGCTTTATCGTTTAAGTTATGAGCATATTGATGCTTATGCATCAAGTATGCTCCAACGTATAGGCCACATCTCATATATATGTGCATTACCGCTCATGCACATTCAAACAAAGCTCCCTCCCTATATATGTTTTATTCGTATTTTTACAAATAAATAAAAGAAAGGAAAGTGACATCCATCGACTGCACTTAGGCAAAAACGCCAACTGGTTGGCGCCTCCTAGGCAAATCCGCTAACTGGTTGGCGCCTCTTAGGAAAATTCCTAACTGGTTGGCGCCTCTAGGCTAATCCGCTAACTGGTTGGCGCCTCAAGGAAATTCCGCCATATGGTTGGTACGTCAAGGCAATTTCGCTTTCTAGTTAGCATTGCCAAGGCAAATCCGCTTTCTGAAAAGTCATGTTAAGCATCGTCGATTTTCAACCAACACCTCCTCCCTATGTATGTTTTATTTGCATCTATACAAGTGGATATAAGGAGGATTGTGACATTCATCTAATGCACTTCCTAGTGATGCATTCTCAATCATGCATCACGGCCTAATAGTGCATTTGCAGTATGATGCTCTCGCGGATGCACAACATTGGTTAGTGATGCATTCTCAATGATGCATTACGGCATAATAGTGCATTAGCACTATGATGCATACTCGGATACGCAGCATTGGTCAGTGATGCGTTCTCAATAGTGCATCGTGGCATAATAGTGCCTTAGCACTATGATGCCTTCTCGGGTAGCAACATTGGCTCCGTGATGCATTCTCAATAATGCATCACGGCATAATAGTGCATTGGCAC
>JAJJMC010023397.1:2524522-2550068 GCA_023531435.1 Papaver californicum
CATAATAGTGCATTGGCACTATAATGCATTCTCACTTACGCAACATTAGCCTAGTGATGCATTGATCATGCATCACGGTATAATAGTACATTGGCACTATAATGCATTCTCACTTATGCAACATTAGCCTAGTGATGCATTGAATCATGCATCACGGCATAATAGTGCATTGTCACTATAATACATTATCACTTACGCAATATTAGCTTAGTGATGTATTAAATCATGCATCACGACATAATAGTGCATTGGCACTATAATGTATTCTCACTTAAATGCATTCTCGAATAGCAACATTGGCTTAGTGATGCATTCTCAATCATGCATCACGGCATAACAGTGCTGTTGCACTATGATGCGTCCTCGGGTACTCCACATAGGGTCAGTGATGCATTCTCAATCATGCATCACGCGTAATACGGCCTTAACATAATAATTCGAGGTCAAGGCATCTACACCCTAATGCATATCTGAGTAAGCTTTATAAGCTTAGGATGAAGCTTCATCCCATGCCATGACGCATCCCTAAGTAAGCGTTATGCGAAAATTGCGGGTGTTACACTTAATAAGTTCAAGTTTGGCTATGTCTACATCTATACCCATAGAAGATACAATATGCCCTAAAAATTTCATGATCGAACCATGAAATGGCATTTTTCCCAATTAAGCACTAAATTATTTTCCCTACACCTAGTCAACACTAACGTCAAATGATGCAAGCACTCATCAAAAGATGACCCAAATACTGAAAGATCATCCATAAAGACCTCTAAAAACCGTTCTACCATGTTAAAAAATATGCTCATCATACAACGCTGAAAAGTAGCGGGTGCATTACACAACCAGAAAAACCATCTAGCAAGAAATAATTGTTATGTCCAGCTAATCTCTCAAGCATTTGGTAAATGAAAGGAAGGGGAAAGTGGTCCTTCCTTGTGACCTTGTTCAATTTTCTATAGTTAATACAAACACACCACCCCGTGATCACTCGGGTTGGGATTAACTTATTGTTATCATTCCGGACTACAGTGATACCTGATTTCTTCGGAACAACCTAAACGGGGATGACCCACTTACTATATGAAATACGATAGATAATACCCGCATCTAACAACTTAAGCACCTCAATTCGAACTACTTCTTTCATGTTAGGGTTAAGTCGATATTGCATATCCCTAGACGGTTTGGTATGATCCTCTAAATGAATCTGATACATACAAACAGTAGGACTTATACCATTAATGTTTGCTATGGTCCACCCTAAAGCTTCCTTATTGTCTTGAAGCACGGTCACTAGCCTACTTTTCTGGTTGTTATCCAAGTCGGATGCTATAATCACAGGCAAAGTCTCATATGAGCCTAAAAACACATACTTCAGGGTATCCGATAGTTGTTTAAGGTCTAACTTAGGAGGCCTTTTTAAAGAAGGAATTAGGGTAGACTTAGAAACTTAAAGTGGTTCGAACTTAGCTTTCCATCCATTACTAGTGTCTATCAAATGGGATGAATATAACAAAGCATTCACCTCATTAATCACACTATCATCATCAAAATCAAACCCAAAGTGAACTAGGAATTTCTCTAATGGATCTTCTAACAAAGTGTTTGGTAATGACTCCTGAACTAATGTTAATATCATGTTCACCTATTCAATGCACGTGTCATCTAGCTCAGGTGGTTACTTACTAATATTGAAAATATTCATCTCAATAGTCATATTACCAAAAGATAAGTTCATAATACCATTTCGACAGTTAATGATCACATTAAATGTAGCTAAAAACGAACGACCTAATATACAGGTATTTGATTCTCTGGGTCAGGGACATGTTGGGTATCAAGGACAACAAAGGATAAATAAACTTATCGACCTCAATAAGAACATCCTTTATGACACCACGAGGAATATTCACAGACCTATTAGCTAACTGCAGTATTATGTGAGTAAGTTTAAATTCACCAAGTCCTGGCTGGAGGTACACATGGTACGGAAGTAAGTTCACACTGGATCCTAAGTCAAGTAACGCTTTCTCAATATGGTAGTTACCTAGTGTGCAAGAAATGGTTGGGGACCAGGGTCTTTGTACTTAGGAGTTGTATTGTTCTGGATAATTGAACTCACATGACTAGATAAAAAGTTTTCTTTTGTACACTAAGCTTTCACTTTTGTGTACACATATCCTTAAGGAACTTGGCATACGTAGGTATCTGCCTAATTGCATCTAATATAGGAAGGTTGATAGTGACTTGCTTAAAAACATCCAATATGTCGTTAAAATTGGATTCCTTCTTTTTTGGTACTAACAGTTGTGGGAACGGGGCTCTGGGCACAAAATATTATAAGACACTGTATAGGGCTCTTTAGAGACTTCATTATTCTCTTCAGCTACTTGCTCAGAAGGATGAACTACAGTATGTTCACTATTAGGCATGTTTACCTTGTTGTCTACCATTTTACCATTCCTAAGGGTTCTAATTGCATTCACATGATTTGATGATTTCTCACCAGAAGATACTTCATGAACTCCTCTAGGATTGGGTTGTGGTTGACTAAGGAATTTGCCTTTTTCTCTTTCTCTCAAAGACTCAGCAATTTGACCAACCTGGGTTTCTAAATTAGAAATAGCCTGATTGTTAGCCAGAACAATCTTTTGATTTTCTTGTAAACTTTGGTTGAGTGACTGCTGAAAATTTATAGTGTTCTGAGTTAATAAGGCGAAAGACTCTGCTAAACTTATGATCGTCTTATCTATCGGATTTTGAAATTATGCCGGTCCTGAAGGATTTTTAGTGTATCCAAAACCTAGGGGAACCTTAGAATTACTAGACTGACCTTGACTCTAGCCCTTAGACCAAGAAAGGTTAGGAATGTTTCTCTAACCAGGGTTATAGATTTCTGAATAAGGGTCAAACTTCTGATGATTATCAAATCTAGTGTTATTATAAAGAGCATAGGGGTGCTCTTCAACAGTATGTCCTTCCCAAAATAAATTGGGATCAATTCCACAACTAGATTGACTCAGTTCTAAAGCTTTTAATCTTTTTGATATAGCTGCTATTTTGCATCTGATTCAAAAGATCCTTCTATCCTATTGACATTTCCTCTACTTATAAGAATTGTTTTCTGGGGCTCCCTACCATTTTCCCATTGCTGGGTTTTTTTGGCGATATCATTCAGAAATATCATCGCACCATCGACAGTTTTATTTTCAAACCCACCTGTGCATAAAGACTCAACCATAGTTGTTGTCAAATAATCTAAACCCTCATAGAGGATCTAAACTAGCATTATTTTTTATAAACCATGATGAGGATGTTATGATAATATGACATTGAACCTTTCCAAATACCTATATAAAGATCCTCCCTCTTGTTGAGCAAATGTGCAAATTTGGTGCCTAATAGATGATGCTTTGTGCCTAGGAAAAAACTTCTGGAAAAAGGCAGATGTAAGTTGTTCATAGGTTTCAATGGACTCAGAAGTCAAACTATATAACCAAGATTTGGCTTTGTCTTTTAGTGAAAAAGGAAACAATCTAAATTTTAATGCTTTACCATCTAGGTCCTTAATCCTGATGGTACTACATATTTCCTCAAAATCCCTAAAATGGAAATAGGGGTTTTGATTTTCTTTCACTAAGAAGATTGGGAGCATCTGTATGGTCCCAGGTTTTAACTCATAGTTTGCTTCAGTTTCAGCTAACTTGATACATGATGGACGAGAAGTTCTAGTCGGGTTCAACAAAACTTTTAAAGTTGTCATTGTTGGCGCTATCAAAGGAATATGAGTAACTTCTTCACACAGTGTCAAGTTCTCAAAATTGAAATTTCAAAAAACAGGGCCCTCAAAAGAAGAGTCTTCGAGGTACAAAAATACTAGGTTTGTCATTAATCAAATGACCTAGAGTGTCTCTTTTCCAAGCTCGCTCAGTGATAGTTTTGAGCGGTCTTGGTATACACTAAAAAAACTAAACCCTAATTGGAAAGGAATTCTAAACAAGCACAAGCAAGGATGACTCAACCAAATCAAACCTATTGAATCTAGCAAACAAAAAGCATGATGGCTCCACTTAGATTGTTTATAGATCATCTTCTATTCTTTCAAAAGGCAACTAGTTACAGTTTTCGCAAACCTCTTAGAACGATCTGAATTAGATTAAGTCGAATAGAAACAGGATAATCTCTAAGGAGCTTTGATAACCCTGTCTTTGTGGCAATTCCTTGGGTTACAAGGAGGCTCGAATCTTCTTAAAATTATCTTTCTGAACTTTGAGTTAGGCTAACAGAGTAACCAAATCAGTCCTTTTGAATGACTTTCCTATAAGCTCGTTATCATATCGGTCTCTTTCTAGTCAAAATTTTAAGCTTAGGTTCGCGTTTGGTAACGTTTTCCTAAGGCGGGAAAGAAGGAAACGATGATGAAATCCGAGTCCTTATCTTGTATGGCCAGTTCTTGCCCTTTACTAGAAAGTAAATCCGTATTCATTCCTTAACATATATGCATTACGAAGGTATATAGAAAATCCACTAGCAGGGGTTTCGTGGATTGATAGAGTTTTACCTCCCGTACCAGACGGGCGATGAACCGTTGAAGTCGACTCGGGCCACTGACTCCTGTGTCAGTGTACGAACCCAAGGGGCTGAGACAATATCATAATTGTCGTCCTTCCCTGTGCAGTTTATATTCAATACTACCCTTCCGTGGGGTTTAAAAATAAAAATAATTTCCAAAAATGTCCCCAAGTGTCCAAAATGTCCAAAAATAAAAGAAAATTACAAAAAAAATAAAGATTTCTAATACAGTTTTTCTTAATTAAAATAACAAATAAAAACCCTAAAAAGTAAAAATTAAATAGAAATAAATTATTTGTATTCTTTTCCGTTCTTTTTGCTTTAACTTTACTCCAAGCCGATCACCAAAATCTTTGGCTCAATTTATTTTCGTTTTCGTTCCAAAACCTAAAGCAAAAAACAAATACCCAAAAACGTAAAATATAACAAAACAAAAAATATAAAAATAAAACTAATACTAAAAACAAAAATTAATCTAAAAATTTAACCTAAAAACAAATCCGCGTCGGCGGCGCCGAAAATTGATGTGTTTTAGAAATAGTAGTAAAAGATTTCATACTCAGACTTGTGAAGATTTGATTTTTAAACCTAATTTTTAATACAAAAAATAAAGAAAATTAAATTAAAATTGATTTAAGATTATGGAAAGAAATGAGACTAAGGATTCCACCATTAGCAAATTTTTCAAGTGATTTAGTATTAATAATTATCTTGCAACTCATGCATTCAATTGATTCTAAATATTGCCAAAGTTAGATTTTCAAAATAATAGTTGTAAATCAAAAGTATGAGACATCAATAGCCCTAAACTAAGCATGACCCCTCAAAAGAAAACACAACTAATTGATAAAAATCATTATTTTAAATTTAATTCAAACCAAATAATAATAAAAGAATTGTAAAAATTAATTAGATAAAAATATACCACTTTATTATCGGAAAAATGGCTTCCTCCTTCGCCTCAGTAATGGGGTCTAGCTCCTCATGTTATAAACACCCTCAAAACATGCATTCATGGCTCAAAAATTGTTTACAAAGATGAAAGAGTGAATATTGTGTAAACAGAGAGTTTGCATCGGTGTAATGGTGTTGCAGACAACTATTTCCACTGTTACAAAAGAGAAAATGCTTATGCTGAAGATAAATGTAGTTGTTCTGAAGATATCCGTTGCTGATGGGTTGAAGAAACCGTTGCAGATGAAGATATATGTTGCAAAGACGAAGATATCCATTGCAGATGGGTTGAAGGAACCATTGTTGTATCCCTGTTATTCACGTTCAGCAACAATAATTTCTTTTCTTCCTGTTTTCTTCCTGAGCCTCCCCCCTTGATTTTTCTTCCTCCTCTTTGTTATTTATAGGTTTTGTAAACCCTAACAACTCCTCTTAACTCGATAAGGACCTAAAATACAGTCTGAAACAAACTCGATTCATGTAAAACCGAATCAGGGAAGAATTCCCTTTTCCGACCAAAACTCGACTTCGCCAGCTCTTTTCTCCACAATAAAAAATTCTGAATGACGTGTTTACACTTCCTTTGATTGTTGTAATATCGACTACTCCTTCTAATGCCATAAAACTCGGTCTCAAACCTTATCAGATAATTCTCTCTCGATAGAGAATTTTTCCTGCCTTTTTCTCATTTGAATTCAAAGGGAAGGGGTGCCCCTAATTTATCTGGTGGCTACCTTAATCAATTCTCACGGGTGCTTTTAGTAATTTTTCTGGGTGCCTTTATCAACTTTTTGGGCCAATTTTTCCATAAATATTTATTTTTCAAAAATACATACAAAGACATAAAAACTCATAATAAGTACAATATTGAGTACCAACAAAATATGAGATTGAGGACAATATAAACACAAAAAAATGTGTCTATCAAGATCCACATCCAATGATTGTGGAAAAAATCATGACTTTAATTCATGAAAAGTTTGATTACTACACATGGATCTATCACAAAATCTATTATAAGAAAGGATTTATAGAGATTTACCTTGTAGTTTTCCCCGGATGATGGGAGTTTGTTTTTGGAAAAGTTAGGGTTAGGGTTTTTAGATTTTTGAGTGAGAGGAAATGGAAAGTTTTTTTCATTTTGTTTTGTTTTTGATTTAAATTTAGTTTGATTTGGAATGTAATGAAATTACGAAAGTGATTTATATTTATATTTTGATTTAAGTATTATGGGTAATTAATGAGTAGAGGGTAGTTTAGTAATTTTTACAGTAACTAAATAGACACCCCTTATCCCACACTCTAGTTGGGAGAAAAAATTAGTAGGACCAAAATAATTGTCGTAGGCCCCTATATAGCCAGGTTTCAAATCCTATATTAGGCAATATTTTTTTCATACACGTGTTTGGTAAAGTTTTCTCAAAGTGTTCTTTAGCAAAAACGCTTGCAAAAATTTTCAACTTTTAAACGCTGGAAGAATGAGCTTTTAAAAGTTCCAAAAGCAAAAATTATAGGTCCACATTAGTTTCCAATATGATTTTCTTTTTTTTATCCTTATTGTATTTTATAAACGACAAAAATACACTCAAATCTTTCTACCATTATCTTATTATTTTCAATATCATATTTTTATTGATTATTCTTTTTTTTTTAATAATAAATATAAAAATAAATATTAAATATTTATTAAATTTTAATTTGATATTTTTTCTCAAAATTATATTATAAAAAATAATTATATATTATTGGGAGATTTATTGTTTGGTTTGAGACCTATATAGTTAGTTTCAGCATGGTCCATTCAGATTTATCATTTACCCGGAGGTCCAAGTTTGTTTGAAACAAGGAAAAGACATAAAAAGCCTATGATGCCAAACGTGTGTCTCTATACGAACTAAAAATACAACCGTTACACATGCATTTATTAGGTTTTTCCATCCACCTGTTATACACGTTCTGAAACTGAAAATCAGATTTCAGTTCTTTAAATTTGATTTATCTTATAATCTAAACAAATCATCATAACCACTTCCTACTAAATCGATTAGAACCTCATCAAAATCATAATATCCTACTATCATCAACTCAATCTTTGTGAAACTGAAAATCTGATTTCAGTTTTTAAGTTCCGATTTCCAGTTTCTACGAAATCTAAAGCAATCTCCCTCGTCATTATCACTTCCTACAAAACCGAAACTAAATCTCCATGTTCATATCCCCTTCCTACAAAATCGAAACCACTAGAAATTATCCTACCCATCTACATCTACTTTATCTCCGGCACCACTATAAAATCAGAAAAGCAAAGCAAAAATCCACAAAAGTAATCATCAAAAACTACTGAATCATCCTAAAAATCAACTAAAAAAAATAGTCGAAACAAGAAGAAAATTGATAGGTGTCTTAAACACCTTAATTAATATCAATTGTTTATGCTTTCTTTGCTATTTTCTATTGTATTTTGTATATATTACGTTTGTTTTTTATTTTATAGGTATTTTTGAGTCATTTGGAGTAAAAGAAGAAGAATTCTCAAAAAGGGAAAATTATCATTTCACTGGCAGATGTTATTCGCAGTCGGCCATATGCTAAGGGCCAACCAAGCCATAAAATTTTATTACTAGGTTATTCAGAGGTAGCCCATATTCAGCAACCGGGTGCCATTATAAAGTCCCAAAGTTTTAGACCTAATTAGGTCGAAATGAATTCACTCTTCAGACATCATTTCTCTTTCTTCTCTTCAGCTGCAAATTAGGGCTCAATCTGTTTTGGGAAGAAATAAAGAAGAAAAGAAGTCGTGCAAAGGAGAAGAGAAGAGTTAGACATCGAGTGCTTGTTTAAGGACAGTCAGGAGACGATAGTGCAGTGAGGAATGAAGAGAAATTAGAGAATGGGTTCAATGGGGTTGTGGCTCGAGTATGTATAATGGGTTTGCTGTTGAAGTTTCTGAGATGGGATTTCATTGTCGAGATGGAGAAGAAATAGTGTGGTTGTAGAATTCAGTGAATATGGTTCTCGAGAGGATTAAGAAAAGAAAAGATATAGGGTTCGCTGTTATGGGTTTGAGCTGTGGAATTATGAATCTGAGCAGAGAATTGAAGATCTGAGAATGGGTTTGTGCTTGCACTGTGTCGCTGTTGAGAGATTTATAAAGAAAAGCTTGAAATAGAGATGGTAATTGCAAACAGATTTGTGAGTATGCTGCAGTTAGGGAATAGATGGTGTTCGAGGTTGAATTGGTGGAGCTTTAAAGTATGCAACTGAAGAATGTATAAAATGCAAATGATGGCAGTGGTGGATGGATTTGAGTCTACAACAAGTAAGAATGAATGTAGAAGTGCTAAGTAAGAAGATTGCAGGCAGGAATTGGCTGTGTTTGAATGGGTAAGAATTGAGCTGCAGATGTATGAGCTGAGTGTTAGAACTGGGATTTGAGTTATGCTTTAGCAGCTGTGAATTCAATTGCAGTTGGAACTGGATATGGCATGAAGCTGGAATGGCTAGAAAGTCTTTGAAGGTTTAATGTGTGGGATGAATGGTTTGATTGTGTGAATGAATGAATTTGTAGGGAAGGACAAAGTATAATGACCTGAATTTGGCAGGGAAAGCAGCCAGAATCAGGGGAAACTCCGCCGGATTTCCGTTCAGGCAAGTTACCTCGGGGACTTACTTATCCGATCCAACTCAGCTAACTCAGACCAATGTAGTTAATATCATATTTCAGTCCGTACAGGTCGAGAGCGATATACTGGTACACCTTTATATCAGGGATATTTCGGTTCCAAATATCGGTAAATATCGGTCTACATATTTTATACCTATATTATTATATCAAATGTTTTTTTCTATATGTGACTCATTAAGATATAAAACTAGTACTTATTTTTCTAAAATACCATAAAAAACATGAGTAATAATTGAAAACCCTAGAACAATGATAAGGAAATTCGTTTTTTTTTTTTTTTGGGGATTTTTTTTTCTTAAATTTAAAACCCTAATTTCGGTTTTACCGGTCCATTTCGGCCATTTCGGTTAAACCGTATCGGTCAATATCGGTCGATATTTTCGGGCAAAAACTGTTTTACCGGTATAGATTATTTTGTATCGGGTGAGGGTCGATACCGGTAAAACCGGCGATATTTCGGCCGTACCGGCCGAAACTAACTACAGTGACTCAGATTAATTAGACCGAGTCATATCAGTTGACTCGGATAACTCACCTTCTTTTTCTTTGACCTTGACCCCCTTGATCGTTAAAGTTATCTGTTACCGTTAATTTGACTCTGATGGACGGTGATAATTTTACAATCACCTGAGATATTTGTCGGTGACTTTTCCGAGCAATTTTTGGCCGCTTTTCTATTCTTCCGACGATTAATTTTGGACATAAACTTTAGTAGTTTATTTTTCACAGATAGACTTGGTAGACATCTTAGATTTGGATTTTGAAGATTTGACCTAATTTTAGAAGTTGAAGAGAAAATCTAATAAAGGGAAAGTCTTCTACACAAATGAGAGCCTCTTCTAGACACTTTACAATCTGATTTTTGGAAGCAAGGAGCTGCCATTCTCTTTCACGCATCTAGGGTTTACAATATTTTTTATCTTCTTCTTTATTTTAATGTGTATGAACTCCATAATTATGAATAGCTAGATACATATTATTGGTTAAAGATTAAAGTTGATTTCTCAAACATGGTATTTGATTAATATATTAGTTTTGTCTCAATATTTGTCATTTGCGATTCATTGTTTATAACTTTTGCATGATTTGAACACTTTGTTGGTGGAGTCTGAAATCAATTTAACTTGTTTTCATATCTAAAGCTAAATTAGGGTTTTCAATACGAAAAAGTTGACGAATTCTGATTACAAGTAGCATAAGTGTGGTTGTTGCTTGTAGTGATACATCCTAGGAAACACATATGAATCATAACCTTTGTTAAATTGAATTAGTGCGTTTTCCACGTTCAATTATACTGATTAGCCTTATTTCACAAAACATAATACTCGTGGGGAATTAAACTTGATTAGTGCTTTTTACACGTTGGATTGTTCTCTATGTAGAATTCATACTCGTATCTTTTAATGTGTTTATGATGAACTTGGAAATAAATGGGATACTCTTGCGATCAAGGTATTCTAGGGTTTTTAACAATGAGAGATTAAATACCAATTCTAGTTTTTGATACAAATACATGATTGTGAAAGATACAATTCCTTAACCAATATCTTCATCATATTGATTACTTTTAAAAAAACTTGTGTTGCTTTCTTTTCACTTAGTTTTATTTACTTTAAATAATTCTAAAACTAAAACCTCCCAATGTTACTTGAGAAAATAAAAGACCAAGATAATAACAATAGCCTCCCGTGAAACGAACACTTACTTACTCTAGCTTCATAATAAATCTGATTGTGAGAAAGTAATATAATTTTGACGTGCTACGATACACATCAAATTTTGGTGACGCTGTCGGGGAGGAAATAGATTGTTATTTTGCTTTTGCTTTCTTATTTCAGTTTTTAACTTAGTTTTTCTAGAATCTGTTATTCAGGTACTATATCTTTGGTGAATGTTTAAAGAGGGTATACCAAGTCCCATTGGTAAACGTCTTCGATCAGGCACTCAACTAAAGGACTTCATTCGAGCGGTGAACACTCCGCTTCCTCCTTATTCATCGACAAGTGATTTTTCAGATTCAGACATAGAGGAAGAACGAGAAGCAATGGGTGATTGTACACTCAGGGATTTAGCTTCTCACAAGCTAGATACACAACAATAGTGTATTCAAACTACATTAACCTTCAATATCAAGCCAAGGTTGATCCTTGAGTTGCCCAAGTTTCATGGAATAACTAATGAAGATTTAAATAAGCATCTTATGTACTTTCATACTATAGTCATGGCCATGCTACCTGCTGAAACTGACTCAGGTGGAGTCATGCTACGAGCTTTTCCTTTCTCTTTAGTTGACACTGCCAAGGAATAGTTGTACTATTTGCCTCCTAGCAGTGTCACAACATGGACCTGTATGAAGAAACTTTTCTTAGAGAGATATTTCCCTGCATCAAAGGCAACGCAGATTCGCAAAGAGATTCGTAGCATCAAGCAAACGACAGGAGAGACACTGTATGAATGCTAGGAACATTACATGAAATTGGTGGCCAACTGTCCTTATCACCAATTCAACGACTTAATGATAATTCAGTACTTCTATGAAGGTCTTCAACTGAGTGATAGAAACTTCCTTGACGTTGCAGGTGATGGTGCATTAATGAACAAGATGATAACCCAGATGAGAGAGTTGATTGAAAAACATGGCAGCAAATTCTCAATAATTTTCACACCGTGGGTCAGAACCAATCACAGGGAGAGTTAATGAACTTAGCGAAATTACCGAACTCCATCAACAAATGGGAAATATGGCAGCAATGATGCAATAAATTGCATCCGTGGTGGTACCATCTTCTTCAACTATTGAAGACGGTAATGAACAAGCTAACACAATCTTCCCAAATCAACAAAGAAGGTATGATCCTTATTCCAACGCTTATAATCCGGGATGGAGAGATCACCCCAACTTTAGTTATACCAACAAGCAAGCTACGGTTCAACCATCTTCTTTCGACAATCAAACGGGGTTCGAACAACAACAATTTCAGCCAAGACAACAACCTCAAAATCAGAATTCCAACATGGAAGAGTTGCTGAAATCTTTCATGAAAATGACCGATTATGCAATTAAAGACTTACAAACGCAAGTTGGTTCTATGGCTAGAGAGTTGAATAAACTGCAATCACAAAATAGTGAAAAACTCCCGTTTCAATCTCGTGTTAACCTAAGAGAGAATGTTAATGTTGTTACATTGAGAAGAGGTACACAACTTGTGCAACCTGAAATTATTGTTACGGGCAATACGGAGACCCAAAAAGAGCCAATTTTGGAGGGGGAAAACGCTAATTCTCCCCAAATTCATGAGGTACCTAAATCTAAACCAAAAATTCATGTTATTTTCCTCTTTTACCTTTCCCTCGCAGATTTGCCAATGCCAAGAAGGTGGAACAAGACAAGAAGATTTTGGATATTTTCAAGAAGATACTAGTGAACATTCCTCTCGTAGATGCTATCAAGCAAGTTCCCAAGTATGAGAGGTGTTTGAAGGACTTATGTAACAACAAACAAAGACTCACCGGTAATGAGGTAATAAGTTTGGGGGAGAACGCTTCAGCAATCTTGCAAAAAAAGCTCTCACTCAAATGTCGAGATTCATGTAGTTCTGACATTCCCATTACTATTGGTAACACTAAACTTGATAAAGCCATGCTAGACTTAGGAGCATCTGTTAATATTATGCCTGCATCTATGTATGAATCTCTTAATTTAGGTCATTTTAAGAATACAGGTATTGTTTTGCAACTAGCCGATCGTTCTAATGTTTACCCTAAGGGTATTGTTGAGGATGTTCTTGTGCAGGTTAATCAACTTGTATTTCCATCTGATTTTTGCGTGTTAGAGATGAATGATAGATCTCTGGATTCATCCATTTCGTTGATGTTTGGCGTCCTTTTATGAGAACGGCTAAAACCGTCATTGATTTTGACAAGGAAACACTAACTATGGAGTTTGATGGCGAAATAGTACATTTCAACATTTTTGAGATGATGAGATATCCTAGTGATGTTAATTCTTGTTTTTCCATTGATATTATTGATACTCTAGCACAACAAATGTTTGAATTGAATGGTTTAGACGCTCTATAAATCTATTGATAAGAATGTGGAGTGTGGTAATGAAATTGGGGAAACCCTTGGTGATCTCAATTCACATAAAGAGGACCCAAATGCTCATAAAGCTTATTTTATATCTTTACCATGTTCAAATGAAAAGCTTGTACCCTCTATCTTGCAGGCACCAAAAATAGAATTGAAACCTCTCCCAGATCACTTAAAGTACTTGTACTTGGGTGAGAAGGAAGAGTTACCTGTTATAGTTTCTAATGAACTTACGAAACTGCAGAAACCAATACTTCTTAGGGTGCAAAGAAAGTACAAGACAACCACAGGATGGAAAATTGCCGATATCAAGGGAATAAACCATGTTGTTTGTATGCATAAAATACTTCTTGAGGATGGTGCAAAGCCAACTATGGAAGCTCAACACCGTTTGAACCCTCTGATAATGGAAGTAGTCAAGAAAGAGATTCTCAAGCTATTAAATATGGGCATTATCTACCCCATATATGATAGTAAGTGGGTGAGCCCGGTACAAGTGGCACCAAAGAAGTCAAGCATTATGGTGGTGCAAAATGATAAAAATGAACTTGTACTAACTCATGTGCAAACCGGTTGGAGAGTTAGTATAGATTACCAAAATTGAATGCAACCACTAGAAAAGACCACTTTCCCTTACCTTTTGTTGATCAAATGTTAGAGAGTTTATCCATACACGCTTACTATTGCTTTCTTGATGGTTATTCAGGTTACAATCAGATTGTGATAGAGTCGGAAGATCAAGAGAAAACCACTTTTACATGCCCATTCGGCCTTTTGCCCTATAGACGGATGCCGTTTGGTTTGTGTAACGCTCCCGCTACTTTTCAAAGGTGTATGGTAAGTATCTTTTCAGATTATGTTGAAAACAGTATAAGAAGTATTCATGGATGATTTTAGTGTCTTTGGTGATTCCCTTGACATATGTTTAAACAATCTTTCACTAATCCTTGAACGATGTGTTAAAACAAACCTTGTGCTTAATTAGGAGAAGTGCCATTTCATGGTAACTCATAGCATTGTTTTAGGCCATATTATATCTTCTAAAGGCTTGGAAGAAGATAAATATAAGATTGATATTATTCATGCTCTTAACCCTTCCACTACGGTGAGAGAGATTCGTGCTTTTTTTGGTCACGCAGGATTCTATCGCAGGTTTACCAAGGATTTTTCCAAGATTTCATCACCTTTATGTCACTTGTTGCAAAAAGATGTGGTCTTTAACTTTGACGAGAAGTGTTTGGCGGCATTCAATCGTTTAAAATAACTTTTGATAACAACCCCTATCTTTAAACCACCGTAGTGGAGCAAACCTTTTGAACTAATGTGTGATGTTAGTGACTACGCGATTGGTGCTGTTTTGGGGAAACGTATTGGGAAGATATCTCATGCTATTTGATATTCTTCTAGAACGCTTAATAAGGCCCAGCAGAATTATACCACCACCTAAAAGGAGTTGTTTGCCAATGTTTTTGCATTGGAAAAATTTCGTTCTTATTTGATTGGTACAAAATTTGTTGTATTTTCTGACTATTGCAACACTTAGGTACTTACTTACAAAGAAGGATGCGAAACCAAGGCTCACTAGATGGATACTACTCTTACAAGAGTTTGACATCGAAATCAAATACAAGAAAGAAATTGAAAACACCATTGCAGATAACTTGAGCCGTCTTACTGTAGACGAGAAAGTTGTCCCGTTGCGTGAAAGTTTCCCGGATGAGCAACTTTTCTCAATTCTCGCCGCGGAACCATGGTACGCTGATATTGTTAACTATTTGGTTTATAAACAAATCCCTAGTAACTTGTTTCGTGCTGAGAGAGACAAACTTAAAAGAATAGGGAACCAATACATATGGGATGATCCATACTTATAGAAACATGGTAGTGACCAAATACTATGAAGGTGCGTTCCTGAATCTGAATTTTATTCCATCTATCTTTTTGTCATCCTTATGCTTGTGGCGGACACTTTGGACCCAATAGAACCGCACCCAAGGTTCTTGAGAGTGGTTTCTATTGGCCCTCTTTGTTCAAAGATGCGTTTGTGGTTTGTAATACTTGTGATAGATGCCAAAGAACAAGCAGTCTAGGTGCTCAAAATCAAATTCCACAAACTTATATTCAATCGGTTGAGATTTTTGATATGTGGGGCATTGATTTTATGGGTCCTTTTGTTAACTCTTTTGGTAATTTCTATATTCTCCTCACTGTTGATTATGTTTCTAAATAGGTGGAGGCATTAGCCACCCGTACTAATTGTTCTAAAGTGGTTATAGATTTTGTTAATGATTATATTTTTGTAAGGTTTGGGACTCCGAGAGACATAATTAACGGTGGTGGATCACACTTTCGAAACAGGTTCTTTCGAGACTCTTGAAGAAGTACAATATTTTACATATAATTGCAACACCTTATCATCCTCAAACTAACGGACAAGCTGAAATTTCCAGCCGAGAAGTGAAATCCATCCCAGAGAAGACGGTGAACCTTACAAGGATTGGAGTTTACGTATCAATGATGTGTTATGGGAATATAAAACCGCATACAAGACTCCTATCGGGATGTCTCCCTTTGGTCTTGTGAATTGTAAATCTTATCATGTTCCCATTGAACTTGAGCATAAAGCTTTTTGGGATATTAAACAATGCAATATGAAGATGGATGGTGCAGGAAAGAAAAAAAAGTTACAACTACATGAGCTACAAGAGATTCGTAATTAATGATGCATTTGAAAGCTCGCGTATTTACAAGGAAAAGATGAAGGCATTTCATGATAATAAGATTTCTAGAAAACAATTTTATGTTGGACAGAAAGTCCTCTTGTTTAATTCTCGCTTACAATTATTTCCCGATAAATTATGTTCTCGCTGGATTGGTCATATTATTGTGTTTAATGTTTTTTTTCATGATATTGTAGAAATTTGTAGTTTGGCTACATGCAAGGAACTTAAATTGAATGGGCACCGGTTGAAGCCGTATTATGAGAGTTTCACTTTGGAAGTTGTGGAAGGCTGTAATTTTGTGGAAGCACTCCTTCTGGAGGAGTAGGAGTGAACAAGTAGAGAGTCGGGCTGACGACTTTAAACCAAGCGCTGCATGGGAGGCAACCCATTGGTTTAGTATTTTTTGTATTTTTTCTTATTATTTTTTCTGAATTTTCATATCATTTTTATGATTACCACCTTAATTTTATATTGGATGAGTCAATTTAGATTGAGGAAAATATAAAGTTTAAGTGTGGGGGAGTGATTAAGCATATAGAATTCTTAAGTATTCACTTTAAGGTAGGAATTTTTCAACTTTTTTGTAACTATTTGCATGAAACCTCCAACTTTAAAATATTTTAGAGTCACTTAGTATACTTCTAGCTATGTTTACATACAGAGTTCTTACCGAAATAACTGAACTTAGAAGTATTAGAGAATTATATTCGGATTTCTTAGTTGTTGAGAGGATAGAGATGACAAAAAGGGACTTAAACCGTCGGTGGCGAATACAGTATTAGAGGAGCCGATCATTCAATACCCATATATGAATGAGGCACCATACCTTCAATTCTTTGTACCTGTCTAAATTGTCCGTTTAGAGTGTTTCATATGTGCAAACTCCGGGTAGAATGATGAGCTACATAACCTCGCACCATTTCAGCATTACTTTTTAATCTCTTGAGTGCTAATTTCTATCAATCATGAGGGTGACCTCAGAATTGCGAAAAAACCTTACCTTGTAGTTTGATTTGCAGTTGACACCATTCTCTCTCTCAACAACAACGGGTCCATAGAAACATCATCATCATGAACTTCATAATTATGAGTATCTAAATACATATTATTGGTTAAAGACTAAAGTTGATTTCTCAAACATGGTATTTGATTAATATATTAGTTTTGTCTCAATATTTGTCATTTGTGATTCATTGTTTATAACTTTTGCATGATTTGAACACTTTGTTGGTGGAGTCTGAAATCAATTTAACTTGTTTTCATATCTAAAGCTAAATTAGGGTTTTCAATACAAAAAAATTGACGAATTCTGATTACAAGTAGCATAAGTGTGGTTGTTGCTTGTACTGATACATCCTAGGAAACACATATGAATCATAACCTTTGTTAAATTGAATGAGTGCGTTTTCCACGTTCAATTATACTGATTATCCTTATTTCACAAAACATAATGTTCATGGGGAATTAAACTTAATTAGTGCTTTTTACACGTTGGATTGTTCTCTAGGTAGAATTCATACTCGCATCTTTTAATGTGTTAATGATGAACTTGGAAATAAATGGGATACTCTTGCGATCAATGTATTCTAGGGTTTTTGGCAATGAGAGATTAAATACCAATTCTAGTTGTTGATACAAATATATGTTTGTGAATGATACAATTTCTTAACCAATATCTTCATCATATTGATTACTTTTAAAACACTTGTTTTGCTTTCTTTTCACTTAGTTTTATTTATTTTAAACAATTCTAAAACCAAAAGCCTACATTGTTACTTGAGAAATTGAAAGACCAAGATAATAACAATAGCCTCTCGTGGAATGAACACTTACTTACTCTAGCTTCATAATAAATCTGATTGTGAAAGTAATATAATTTTGACGTGCTATGACATACATCAAAAATATAATGACCCGACCCTCCACCGATATTGTAGTCACTTAGCCACTGCGGTTATCCGGCAGTGTTGGGTTTTTCAATTGCACCGCTGCGGTCATCTAGCAAAACCTTCCCGGGCAGCCATCCATCCCTGGATTATTCCCAGCTCGAGCACGCTTAACTGCAGATTTTTTTTCTCAACTCTGGAGCCAACTGTGCTGAAAATGCCTCGTTGTTAGGAAATGTTAAACCATTAAATATATTCAATTCGGAGAATGTTACCAACCTAATCGGGGTATTACAATACCCACACCTTAAATTAGATCCGTCCCCGGCTCTGGATTATATTCAAGCCCAGATCTCCGGCATTCCTGCCACTCAAGAGACCAGTACCTAGCCCAACTCGTCCAGCATAATCTCTCACCCTCGATTTTGACCCATCGTCGTCTATGATACCTTTTGTAATGACCCGATCCTCCACCTATATTGTCCCAATTTAGCCACTTCGGTCATCCTGCAATGTAGAATTTTCAATCGGCACCACTGCGGCCATCCAACAACAGCTTCCCGAAAGACCACCCATCCCTGGATTGCTCCCATCCCGAGTATGCTTTACTGTAAAGTTTTTTGCTAACTCTGGAACCAACTGTGATGAAAAGGCCTCGTTGTTAGGAAATGTCAAACCATTGCATATATTCAATTCGGCGAACGCTACCAACCGAATCGGGGTATTAAAATACCACCACCTTAAACTTGATCCGTACCCGGCTCCGGAATATATTCAACCCCATATCTCCGACGTTACCTGCCACTTATGAGACCAGTACCTTGCCCAACCCGTCCAGCATATTCTCTCACCCTCGACAGGTGACGTGTTATCGGCTTTGATACCATTTGTAATGACCCGAGCCTCCACCGATATTATCCCAATTTAACCATTGCGGTCATCCTGCAGTGTTAACTGCAGAGTTTTTTGCAAACTCTAAAGCTAATTGTGCTGAAAAGTCCTCGGTGTTAGGAAATATCAAACCATTACATATATTTCATTCGGCGAACGCTACCTACCAAATCGGGGCATTACAGAAATAATAATAGAATCTCACAAAAAAAAAGTTGTGGAAGAAAACATGTTGAAAAATTTACATAAAAACATATCAAAAAATGTCCAAAAATTATCAGCAGTAAAAGGTACTATATATGATAGATTCCTGTTATATTTTACTTTTTCATAAAATCAAAATGGTAGTTTTATTTTGGTCTGACATCGTGGATACGTTATACAAAGTTTTTTTGATTTTTTATAAAGGTAAATGTTAGTTTGTATTAAAATATTAAGGTGCATATTCACTATACTGATGGTTTTTATCACATTTTTTTCTGTAATTCGTTACATTTTTATCACATACAGTTGATAAAAGAAAACATAAACAACGCACACTGCTTATACTATATGATTTTTATAGTTATGTGCATATTATTATGATAGAATGCTAGTTCTACTATGATCTGACATCATGGATACACTATACTGAGGTTGTATTCATGATCTTTTATAGATACAATGTTTTATTATGATCCTAAAATGCAGATTAAATATACTGAGATATTTATGATGTTGTTTTGGGAGTGCAGATTCCATATACTAGGTTTATGTTTTATGTTCTAGAAAGTGTATTAGTAATGTGCATATCTTGGGAGTGCAGATTCCCTATACTGTATGTATTTCTACAGATTAGCATTTTATACTGGGAAACATAGTTTAGTTTTATGTGCTATTTTTGGTAGTGCAGGTTTCCTATAATATAAATTGTAGAAAGCATCATATTGTGCATATTTTGTAAGTGCATATTTCTTATATTATGTTGATTTCAAACACATTAGGATGTTATATTGCGTACTTATTGTGCCTTCCCACATATTTTTGTATCTTGAAAACATCAAACGAATAATCAATAACAACTGCATGGATTATACATGAACATCCAACCCTGTTACACTTTATTGTGTACATTTCTAAATCAATTCTTCACTTTCCTAACATTGTATCCAGTCCTCAAGAAGTATTTCTGGCATGCTAGTCTTACAGATTAAACACCTCCTCGAAACAACTTGTTAGGATCATCAAAAACTTATTCCCATTCATCGGAAAAAAATGGTTTTGCAGCCTCACCTTTTTTTTTATAACTGTCTCTGGCACTCACAATAAAATCTGATTCCTTATTCACATGAACAAAATTTGATGAAGTTGATGCATCACTAGAAAATAGATCAACGTACTATTTCTTCAAAAAGTGTAATGCGGCAATCCCATGCAGTGAAACATCAATAAGTACATGGAATTTTACACCATTATTAATATAATTGATTACGGTATTTGTAGGAGTCAACATCCTCCACTTATCGCATACACAAAACTTTAAATCTTCGATGTTAGAATCGGATGTAACCAAAAAAGCAAAATGTTGCTGCTTATAGTTGATATATGAATATCACATAATAGGGGCAAAAGTAGACATATTAAACTTGTGACAAAAAATGAATCAGTTAGAGACACTACTGAACTGATATTGAACTTTATAATGTATATACATTGTTGGATCATACAAACAATGAATGAAAACAACACTGAACTAAATATTCACTGCACCATATGGCCTATTTAGCAACGTTTTGATTTTTGGATGTGCAACGGATATAGACGTTGCATACACTAAAACAACAAATATCAGTTGCTTTAAATAAGGATTATCTCAAAATAATTAAGCAACTTACTTGCAACCTTAATATACGTTGCAAATCATGGCATTTGTGTAGTATCTCTGATTTTCAAGGGTTTTTATACTTAGTTATCTTTATCAGTTTTATTGAGTTTTAGTTTTCATTCACTTTTTTTTAAGAAAAAGTTAAATTTCATTCTCCCCCAATTTCTCCTTCTCTTTTTGCTCTACCAAATCGTTTACCTCTCACAATTGAAATCTTGTTTTTTCTTTCCCCCAAAATTAATCACTAGATCCACATTTATATCTACTTCAGACAACATTGTTTCGTTTAAGCAAAATATATTATTTCTGTTTCTTTTATTACTCTTCAGAAAACTTAAATATAACTCGTTTTTCCATCCCTCTCTCTATCTATCTTAATACCTATCTTTCTAAAATGTTTTTTTTTTCGAAACCGAGAAACAAATGTGATCTGTTATGATTTCACAAAAACCATAAATCAATACTTATACTTCTAAATCCTCATAATCTAAACAAAAAACATCTACCAGGAATCCAGATCTGTAAACCCAACTTTGAAATTTTCATAACTCGAGAATTTTTTTTTCCCGAAATCGGAAACCCTAACTTTGTGGATATTTGATTTATCATTAAGTATAAACCTTAAGTGTGTGGATTAATCGTGTTTGATTTTTTACCTAAGTTGCAATTTCAAAGCATTGATAATTTTTTATTTTTGACTTTATCGTATGTTTTCTTTGTTGAAGTTGTTTTAGATTCAGTCTAATTTCATGTTTTTGGAAGTTGTTTGAGTTGTTGCTTCTTTGTGGTGTGTATTCTGGTTGAATATTTTGTCTATTCAACTCTTTAGATGTTTTTATTAGTTGTTCAACTTTTTATTTTGAAATCTTATGAACTCCAAGCATAATGAATCAGTGATATGTTAATTATTTTCACTTGTTCTTAAATTCTTAAGCTCGATGATGGGATCTAACTTCCTTTTTTACATTTTATTGATTTAATATGTTATTCAGTTTGTAAGCATAGATTTATGGTTTTTATGGCTGCTGAATATGCTCAAGTTTGGCTCTTTTGATTATTATTAATTCATATTCACCACTGAAAAAATGGAAGAAAAGGTGTTTAGGAGTTACCTACCTTGAACCATATTATCTGTCTCTATTATGTTTCCTAGTGGTTCAACTATTATTTACTGGGATATTTTATCCATCTGATCTGTCAGGAATTGTGTCTCTCTTAAGTTTAGAATTGATGTTACATTGAGTTGGTCCCGTATTTTGAGTAATGTATATATATCAAGATTTCTTGATTTCACAATTTTCCGCCTATAGGATTCGGGGATTTTTTGTTTTATTAGTGTCAAGATGGCATAAATGTTG
Organism: Papaver californicum; assembly: GCA_023531435.1. Classification (NCBI taxonomy): domain Eukaryota; kingdom Viridiplantae; phylum Streptophyta; class Magnoliopsida; order Ranunculales; family Papaveraceae; genus Papaver; species Papaver californicum. Next base: position 2,546,548 of record JAJJMC010023397.1, read on the forward strand.
CAGTTTTAAGGATTTTTCTTTATCGGTTATGCATTTAACAAGGATTGTCTTAAATGACTGCATATGACATGATTATGATCTTGCTATGATATTGATACAATTATGTCTTTTTTTACACAACGTGAAAGAGTATTTAGAGGCCTGTTCATTTGATTGTCTGGTTTACACATTAGTTAGGGTATTCTTTTGTTAATATCTGACATGCACTTTTATAATTGGTTGCATTACATGCAATGTTTGTTGTAACTGAAGCCCAATCAAGAAAGGTATTAGTATGGACAACATGCATTATCTCAATAATGGCATTTGGAAGTTATCACACACCCTTACCATTACTGTCACCCCAACTCTTAGCTAAAAAGCTATACATGGAGAGTGTTGTTGGAGTAATGGAAATTTTGATTAAATGTTCTTATCGATTGTTGTTGTCGTTGTAGTACCCAGGTCTGGAAACAATGATGGATTATTTGTTTCTGAGGAAATCCCTCTTTTTGTTTTTAAATAAATGGTTTTGATTCCTTCTTCACATCGTACTCGAACAACTTTTGATTTATGATTTCTTATTTTACGTTTAATTTATGAATTTATATATAATTATCTTCTCGTGTATGTATTTTTAGTCAAAATTATCTGAATCTGGTTACGGTAAACAAATTGCCTTTGTTTTTCAACATTCGGAATGGTCCGAATATGCCCAAACTTCGTCTTCTTCATCAATTTGTCGTATTTTTATTCCTGTCTTCGTTGTTCAAATGCAAGTTCAGTTTTTTTTTTATAATGAGGGAAAACGACTTCGGGATTTCATTGTTATCACTTGTATACCTTTTTGAAAATAGAGATGGAGGAGCTAGTGCTGGCATTAGGCCAGCTCTAGAGTATGCCATGTCTTTGGGGATGTGTTTGTTAGCGAATCTAGAGATGGCATTAGGCCAGCGCTAGAGTATGGCATGTCCTTGGGGATGTGTCTATTAGCGAATCTAGAGATGGCACTAGGCCATCGTTGAGAAATAGCGCGTCCTTGGGGACGCTTCTAGCGAAGCTAGCGCTGGCTCTAGGCCATCCCTGAGAAACAGCGCATCCTTGGGGACGCTTTTAGCAAAGCTAGCGCTGCCTCTAAGCCAGCGCTTGAAGAATAATGCGTTCTTGGGGGCGCTTTCGTAGCGAAGCTAGCGCTGGTACTAAGCCAACGCCAATGAATGATGCGTCCCTGAGGCGCATAAATTATGACGCGTCCTTAAGTAAAATGTTAGAGTGTCATGTATATTTAAGGACATGATGTCAAATTGCGATATGCTCTTTACAAATAAGGTATTAAGCTGGAATGCGTCTTTGAAGATCAGGCATTCGCTACTTTCATATTAGATAGATGTTATTCGATATGACATAAATTAAAAATATTAGAGAGACTATAGGATAAGTATAGAATGCTTGTATCTATTTGTTGAGACTGTATCCTTAATTCGCCTGCGGAAGATAAATATAAATACAGTTTCATGTTTTGATACAAAGCCAGAAATATGCGTGAATATTTCTATGCTTCTACTGCTAGGTAAGGGCATTTTTACAAATCTATCCCTTTTGAAAAATCCACCATCTATAGTAGTCTAATTTTTTGATCGTCATGTGTATAAGTAGAAATCTTTTAAGAGGCAGGTTGTTCTTGTTGTTGAAAAATACACATCAAGCGAATTTCGGACAAAGTAAATTTATGTATTAGTAAATTTCAAATGTTGCTGATATTTGGTTGTTTTCTCTTTGCATCAATATTTACAATAAGTAATTCAAGTTCTATATTATTAAATTTCCAATGACGTTAGTTTGTTGCTGATGTCGTTGGGTTATTAAGTAGGATTTTTGTTTATGTACAGTTTTTCAATTTTTGGGTGCTTTCTTATTCGAAATTATTTGGAATGTATTTGATATAGTTCGGATTAATGGGATCTGAAGTTATGATGTCTTAGGTTAGAGTTTTAAAGTACGGTGTGTTTGTATGTTTATTGGATTATTTCGAGTATAGTTACTTTCTCTATAGCTAGTACTTTGGTTGTATTGAAGAGATTAGACAAGACAGAGTTAGATAATTGTTTGGTTCACATTATTTTGGAATTTGAATTTAATATTAAGAAATTTAGGGATTTGAATTGAGCCAAGTTACTTTTGCTTATGTTGTCGTGATGTATCTTTTTTGTGGGTTTATGTTTTTAGTTTTTTATTAATTCGATTGAGTTGAAATGTTTAGATTGGTAAATGTGGTTTGTGTTAGAGTTATCATTCTTTTTCATGTTATATTAGGATTATATTGTTTTGAAGTGTATTCTTTACTGCCAGTCTGTTGGGCTTTATCCTGAATTTCGGTACACTTTCTATCTTACTGGTGCTTTGATTACACAATACTAGTAATTAAATAATTTCACTCTTATGCAATTAAATCTTTGTTTCTTTGATACAATACTTAGTATGTGTTAGTTTGCTCGTTAAAAAACACGGATACCTAGTTTGATTTCGATGGTTAAAAGTCCCGAAACCAGGTAGTTGTCGTTCATAGTCTATCCTTGGTACTGTTGTTTTTATGTCTTTCGAATCCGTTCTTATCAATTCATTATCAACAACGAAGAAGAGATTATTCAAGCTCTAAAAAGTTGACTTATAAACTTGTAACTTTCTATGTTTTTATTTGGTTTTGATGCTTTCTAAGATAACTTTTTCATAAGATTTCATCTAGTAACTACCATTTTGAACAACATACATTGGAAAACAAGAAACTATACAAAAAAGCAGTAATAAAGAATATTATGACAAAGAGTTGTTAAAGTAATTCGAAGATTTTAAAGCTTCTAATTTACCTGTAAACTTTTGTATTTATCTTCATGATTCATGATATAGGTTTCCGTTAATTGCATGTGAAGTATCTACTTGCGAAGTTGAGGTTATTCTGAAAACATTGGTGGAGGATTAGGAAGTATGTGTTATTGGAAAAGTACCTTCCTGTAACAGAGAAACACAAACACAGAGAACTTGAAGATGATTAAGGGAGGGTTAGAATTAAACTGCACACACACTCAAACACAAAGAGGTGAAGTCGCCTGTTCAACAGACTGCCCTTAACTCAATATTTGCCAGGTACACCTTCAGGAAGATGCTGCTATACCCTTTCAGTGACAAACTTGAATTCAGGATAAAATCACCTGATACCAACCCAGCTAGCAAAGCTCGTTGGCCCGTTGTGAACTTAACAGAAGATGAAAGAAAACGAAAGTAAATTCTAGTGCGCAAATCAAAGCAAGAAGAGGGAAAAAGTCGTCAGGACAGTGGCTGCGACTGGGGTAAACGAAAACCTTAGCAATGTTGTTCTTTTATAGGAGAAGAAATCTTTTGAGTTTTAAAACGGTGAAAAATTTAATTTGAAATATTAAATCCCCATTAAAACAAAACGTTAAGATTCTTTTAATTAAAAAATATTTATGATTTTATTTTTCATTTAATTCAAAACGGTAAAATATTTATTTAAAAATAAAGAAACG
>JAJJMC010023397.1:2564562-2590526 GCA_023531435.1 Papaver californicum
AAAACCTAGTTTTATAAGAAAACCTAAACCTAACTTGGTTTGCAAGTCACTCTCTCCTATAAATACAACTCTTAAAACTGTTTTCAAGATATCCCAGAAGCTGCTACTATCATGTCTTCTTTTCACCATCTTTTCGCTTTGTTTTGCGCTTTTGAGTGTTTATTTCCCTTCCTTCCCTGTTGCTAAGTTCAAGAGTGGGTAGTTTGTATTGTGTTAATACAAGCTATATCGGAAAGTCTTATCCTGGACACATCTTTGCACGTTGGGATTTAGCATTGCTCTTCTCGAGTATACCCGCGAACTAATGTGTTAAGGACAACTTGTTGAACCTGTGATTCTGCCCTCGTAGTTTTCCGTGGTAGAGTTGTTTTTAAATCAGTTATTTATATATTATTCTAATACATCTAACGATGTTGTTCATTGTTGCAATATTCCAACATTTACAAAGCAGCAAGAGTTAATCAAAATGCGATGGTACCTTGAAGAATTTACAAAGCAGCAAGAGTTAAGCAAAATGCGATGGTACCGTGAAGAAAAACTCCAACTGCACTTTCAAAAGCCAAAAATAAATCAAAGAAAGAAAACAAAAAACGTCTATAAGGAGAATTCATGTAAGCAGAGAATCCTAGCATGACCTTGGGATTTACTGGTCTTGAGAACTCTTGGCTGACCTTGATGTAACTGGGAAGTTTAATGAAACATAATTGTACTCTTTGATGATTTGTTTACTGAAGCATTAATTGCACTCTTGGGTGATTAAAGCTATCCATTTCTGATTGTCCTTTCTTCTGTGTTGCTTTGTTTACCATCCTTGTTATTGCTACCGATGGCGTTCTGATTACGTGGTTATTTCTCAGTTTTGTCGGCAACATCTTGCTACTCCTTTTGTAAGGACATAAATTCATCGGTTCCACGTGTTTACATCATAAGAAGGAAGTATCACATTATGATACATCGAGAAGTACAAGAGAAAAATAAATGATAAAGGAAGACAGCTATAAAACATTTGTCACACATCAACTGACACCGGAAGCAGAAAAGTCAGACTAGATTAATGCATATAAGACACGTGGAAAAAACACAAGTTACAAGAAAAAGCATCATTAATAGCCAAGACAATCATCTGCGCTCTGCTATCTCTTGCGCTCCACAATCATCTGCGCTCTGCTATCTCTTGCGCTCTACAATCATTTGCGCTCTGCTATCTCTTGTGTTCCACAATCATCTGCGCTCTGCTATCTCTTGCGCTTCACAATCATCTGCGCCCTATCACGTGCGCACTATAAATTTCAATCCTGCAAGAATAGACATGTTCCACGTCAAATTCCACATGTCACACAAGCCAACATCCACATAATAAAGACAAAGGACCAACAATCGCTCAATCCAAAGAGGAGCTGCGCATCAGCAAGCGGAACTAGCAAGAAGCATCACGGAAGGAGTAAAATGAGCTGCGCCCAAAGTCAAGATAAGATCAAACAGGTCAAATAGAGATAAGAATGGGTGAGGAAAAAGGACCCATCATATTTTGCTATAAATACCGACCCCCAAGTAGAAAGAAGGACAACATATTTGAGAAAAAAAACTCTGAAAGAAAATCAAGAAGTGGAAAAAGCTAAGACTAGGTTAAGAACTCTATTGAACTTAAGTTCTCTAATTCTTTACATTAGCATGTGTACAAAGTAAGTGTTTATAAATAAGATACAATATTTTCCCGTGGATGTAGGCTTATTAGCTGAACCACGTTATATATTGAGTTGGTTTCATTTCTATTTGAACTTATGTTCTCTGCATTACAATCTCTCTGTATCAATTACACTTCGAAAAATGTCATTTTTAAACAACTTAAGTTTTTGGTTGTGAGGACCCCATAAATGGTCGTCAAACCTTTAAACTTGAGGAGGGAGAAGATTGATAGGTTAGAGTCCGTGAAGGTCGAGGCTGAGTAAAGGCGTGTTCGGTGTGTCGTCATTCGTGTACAATGGGCCAAATATCATGAAGCATGGGACGCATGTTATGCTCTTTTGGTGTTGGAGAAAATTTTGGAGCTTCGTGTTAGATGCTCATCAAAGAAACATGGTCTGGCACGACTATCTTATTTAGGCTGAGCAGATCTAACTCGTGAGCTAGCAAGGTATCGTCGGGCATTGGCCGCTGGGGCTATCATACAAATCTCTGCACACAAAAACCATTCAAGCCGATTAATAAAGATTTGCACATGAACAATAACTTCATTTTTTAGATATAAATAAAACTCACAAAAACTGTGTAATAGCAGCAATGGCTTCTTTAGAGCATTCTGAGAAACAGGATACGTCTAGGGCCAAAATGGACACAACGGCACGAACTTAGCAACGCCAGGAGGATATCATGCATGGTTGTTATCGCAAATTGCTTCAAACGCTAGCAGTTCAAGACATCGCGTTCACTGTCTCTAGCAAGTAGTTTCGGTAACTTCTCACTAAGTAAAGGTTCAAGACCTGATGGACACTTTTGCATATATGGTATTTTTCGCATTCTGATTTTTTCGTTTTTACCGAGATTTCATTCATGTGGGGATTGTTGGAGAAAATGAGTTTTAAATAAATATTTTGTTGGTCTTGGTATGGTTTGATCTTAGGACCTAAGGGTTCTGTGGATGCTTACTCATTTCCTTGAGTGAATGAAACTCTTTAGTTTAGTTCCACATTGGCTAAACTAGAGAAGGATGTCCACAACATAACTATTCTCATATGGATAGTATGTAAAACGTGGGTGGAATGGGGTGGGCAAACAATACATGGCCCAACCCATGAAATATGGACACATACCATGCACCAATCCTTATGTCTATACAAAATAATTTTTTGCAACAATTTTCTTTAGGAAATTAATTCCAAAAATATTTTCCTTAAGAGTTTTATTTATGGAAATTCTTTTGTTTTCGGTTTTATTTGTTTTACAAGAAACTAAACCTAGTTTTATAAGAAAACCTAAACCTAACTTAGTTTGCAAGTAACTCTCTCCTATAAATACAACTCTTAAAACTTTTTTCAAGATATCCTGAAGCGGCTACTATCCTGTCTTTTTTTCACCATCTTCTCGCTTTGTTTTGCGCTTTTGAGTGTTTATTTCCCTTCCTTCCATGTTGCTAAGTTCAAGAGTGGGCAGTTTATATTGTGATAATACAATCTATATCGGACAGATTTATCCTGGACACATCTTCGCACGTTGGGGTTTAGCATTGCTCTTCTCGAGTATACCACGAACTAATGTGTTACGGACAACTTGTTGAACCTGTGATTCTGCCCTCGTAGTTTTCCGTGGTAGAGTTGTTTTTAATTAATTTATTTATATATTCTTCTGATACATCTAACGTTGTTGTTCATTGTTGCAAGGTTCCAACAATCTTAACACATTAACTATTATCTCGTAACAATGGGAAAGAACGATGTTGAAAAACTACAGAAGTTCAACGGAAATGATTTCAAGATGCTGTTTTCCCTGAGTTTTCATGATTTAGACACAGTACTGGTAACTGTATGCTTGTATGTTGATGATATGCTTATACTAGGTACAAAACATGGATGTTATTAATTCCACTAAAAAATTGCTGAATGAGAACTTTGACATGAAAGACTTAGGCCCTGCTGATGTAATCTTAGGGATGAAGATTAAAAAGGTATTTTAATAGCTATAGTTTGATTCAATATCATTATGTTGAAACTTTTCTTAAGAAACATAATCAGTTTAACTGTAAACCTGCTTGTACTCCGTATGATTCCTCTTGTAATCTCAAGAAGAATAAGGGTGAGGGAGTTAACCAACTTGAATACTCAAGAGTCATAGGAATTCTGATGTATTTGATGAACTGTACGAGACCAGACATTGCTTATGCAGTGAGTAGGTTAAGCAGGTATACTTGAAATCCAGGGCAGATGCATTGGGATGCACTTATTTGAGTGCTGAGGTACTTAAAGTACACAATGTCCTTCTGTTTGAGTTATGAAGGATACCCTGCCGTCCTTGAAGGATTTTGAGATGCAAACTGGATAGCAGACTCAGAAGAGTCTAAGTTTACGAGTGAGTATGTATTCACTCTAGAAGGAGCGTCTGTTTGTTGGAAATCTTCCAAACAGACATGTATAGCTTGTTTCACTATGTAATCGAAGTTTATTGCGTTAGATAAAGCAGGAGAGGAAGCAGAATAGCTAAGATGCTTTTTAGAAGACGTTCCTCTTTTGCATAGGCCTGTGCCAGCTATATCTATACACTGTGACAGTACGTCTGCGATAGCTAGATCTAAGAACAGTGTTTATAACGGGAAGTCTATACATATTCGTAGAAGACATAATTTTTTGAAACAACTTATCTCTACTGGCGTTATTACCGTTGACCATGTGAGGTCTAAGGAGAATATCGCAGATCCTTTGACGAAAAGATTGTCTAAAGAGATAGTTAGCGCTGCATCGAGGGGGATGGGACTTAAGCTCAATAAAATTATCATGAAGGATACTCAACCTTACTGACTGGAGATCCCAAGACGAAGGTTCAATGAGATAACTAATTTGTGGTGATTAAAGGTATGCACTATCAAGAGAATTACATTCTCTGTCCCTCCCTATGGTGTATTGTTGTGATAGTATGACTGTATGTGAAGGATGACTTTTAAGAAGTCTTAATGAGTTCTATTGTTTCAATTTTTGATTGAAGTGGGGTGTAGCCGTAACACTCTTGATAGAACATACCTATATGAATAAGGAAGTGGGCCGCTTCCTATGAGAATTTGAGCGAATTCTTTAGAGCATTATGAGAAACGGGTTACGTCCAGGGCCAAAATGAAGACAATGGCACGAACTTAGCAACGCCAGGAGGATATCATGCGTGGTTGTTATCGCAAATTGCATCAAACGCTAGCAGTTCAAGAAATCGCGTTCACTGTCTCTAGTAAGTAGTTTCGGTAACTTCTCACTAAGTAAAGGTTCAAGACCTGATGAACACCTTTTCCTATATGGTATTTTCCGCATTCTGATTTTTTCGTTTTTACCGAGATTTCATTCATGTGGGGGATTGTTGGAGAAAATGAGTTTTAAATAAATATTTTGTTGGTCTTTGTATGGTTTGATCTTAGGACCTAAGGGTTTTATGGATGCTCACTCATTTCCTAGAGTGAATGAAACTCTTTATTTTAGTCCCACATTGGGTAATCTAGAGAAGGATGTCCACTATATAACTATTCTCATAAAGATAGTATGTAAAACGGAGGTGGAATGGGGTGGGCAAACAATACATGGCCTAACCCATGCAATATGCACATACACCATGAACCAAGCCATATGTCTACACGAAATAATTTTTTGCAACAATTTTCTTTAGGAAATTAATTCCAAAAATATTTTCGTTAAGAGTTTTATTTATGGGAAATTATTTTGCTTTCAGTTTTAATTGTTTTACAAGAAACAAAACCTAGTTTTATAAGAAAACCTAAACCTAACTTGGTTTGCAAGTAACTCTCTCCTATAATTACAACTCTTAAAACTGTTTTCAAGATATCCAGAAGCGGCTACTATCCTGTCTTCTTTTCAGCATCTTCTCGCTTTGTTTTGCGCTTTTAAGTGTTTATTTCCCTTCCTTCCCTGTTGCTAAGTTCAAGAGTGGGTAGTTTGTATTGTCCTAATACAAGCTATATCGGGAAGTCTTATCATGGACACATCTTCGCATGTTGGGATTTAGCATTGCTCTTCTCGAGTATACCCGCGAACTAATGTGTTAAGGACAACTTGTTGAACCTGTGATTCTTCCCTCGTAGTTTTCCATGGTAAAGTTGTTTTTAATTCAGTTATTTATATATTATTCTGATATATCTAACGATGTTGTTCATTGTTGCAAGATTCCAACAATCTTAACACATTAACTTTTATCTCGTAACAATGGGAAAGAACAATGTTGAAAAACCACAGAAGTTCAACGGAAAGGATTTCAAGAGATGGAAATCCAAGATAATGTTTTTCCTGAGTTTTCATGATTTAGACACAGTACTGGTAATTGTATGCTTGTATGTTGATGATATGCTTATACTAGGTACAAACATGGATGTTATTAATTGCACTAAGAAATTGTTGAATGAGAATTTTGTCATGAAAGACTTAGGCCCTGCTGATGTAATCTTAGGGATGAAGATTAAAAGGAATTTTAATGGCTATAGTTTGAGTCAATCTCATTATGTTGAAACTATACTTAAGAAATATAATCAGTTTAGTTATAAACCTGTTTGTACTCCGTATGATTCCTCTTGTAATCTCAAGAAGAATAAGGGTGAGGGAGTTAACCAACTTGAATACTCAAGACTCATAGGAAGTCTGATGTATTTGATGAACTGTACGAGACCAGACATTTCTTATGAAGTGAGTAGGTTAAGCAGGTATACTTGTAATCCAGGGAAGATGCATTGGGATGCACTTATTAGAATGATGAGGTACTTAAAGTACACAATGTCCTTCTGTTTGATTTATGAAGGATTCCCTGCCGTCCTTGAAGGATTTTGCGATGCAAACTGGATAGCAGACTCAGAAGAGTTTAAGTCTACGAGTGGGTATGTATTCACTCTAGCAGGAGCGTCTGTTTCTTGGAAATCTTCCAAACAGACATGTATAGCTCGTTCCACTATTGAATCGGAGTTTATTGCGTTAGATAAAGCAGGAGAGGAAGCTGAATGGCTAAGATGCTTTTTAGAAGACGTTCCTCTTTGGCATAGGCCTGTTCCAGCTATATCTATACACTGTGGCAGTACGTCTGCGATAGCTAGATATAAGAACAGTGTTTATATAGGGAAGTCTATACATATTCGTAGAAGACATAATTCTTTGAAACAACTTATCTGTACTGGCGTTATTACGGTTGACCATTGATAAGTGCATAATTTATACATTTAAGCATCATTTCCTTATTCTTATTTGCTATATTTTGTGTGAATTACCCTGTTTTATTATTACTTTTCTAGTTTGTGCGTTTTATTAGGTTACGTCTCTGAAACAAGCGAAATGGAGCTTTACAAGAGAAGAATTGCCAAAGACCAAGTAAATGATTGTCCTCCTTATAATGATTCGAGTTCTGATTTATATAATTCTCATGATATTAACAATGAAACCGTTAGGAACGATGAACCTTTGTGTTTTGAGAATGATGATGAACTTGACACTTGTGATTATAGGAATGATGACACTGTTATGACATTTGAATCTAGTGTATCTTGTCCAACTCACGATCATATTAATGATGATATGCCTATTCAAAAGGATGAGGTTTGGATTAGAAACCCTATGTATTCAGATGATGATGATTTAGAAGAACCTGTTTATACAGGGGATACTATTGTCGAGTTTAATAACTCAGAGGCAGTAGTTGTGCAAACTGATATACCTTCTAATCATGTATATTATGAGATTCCTACTGGTCACCTAGAAGAGAATAATAACGATCTAATTAATCATGAAACTGTTTTCATAATTGATGAAATAGTCCATGATACTTATTTGCAGAACCATATAGATGATCCATTAGAGAAATTCCTAGCCCATTGTAGATTTGATATGGACGATGATAGTGTTATTAATGAGGTAAAAACTTTGTCAGATTATGCACCACCTGATCATAACTTAGAAGAAGCAATTGACTATTTTCAAGAATCTGACGATCTAGAAATTAGGGAAATTGTGACTAGTCTATCTAGAGAAACCCAGGATTCTAAGTGTGGGGGTGATTATCAATCTCCCTGTACCTTACCTTTGACTCTTAGAAGGGTCCCTAACTTGGGACTTGACATATGCACCTCAAATATTTTGCAAGATCATTTTCACACTATACATCGTGAACCTAATGTCCAGAAAGAAGTTCAGTTGTTAGAAACCCATCCTCTGGTCGATGTGGTTTACCTAGGCGATAATACCAAGATTGACTTTGTTTTTTCCCACCAAAATGTTTTCTTCCATATGTGGGAACATATGAATTTCAAATGTGTCAGTTATTAAGTTTTGAGACTAAGCCTGGTTACTTTAGGAGAGTAGAATCGACACATTTGCTTAAGAATGACCATTTTCATAGTAATCAACTGTGTGAGTCAAATCATATTGACTTTGAGGATCCATAATTATTCAGGTTATTATTATGTGCTTCTAAGTGCTTACTTGAGTTATTCCAGACTCTACAACCTGACCCTGCTGATCCTATCTACGAGGAAATCCAGCCTATGAAAATATTTTACCTAGATCCTTTTATAGAGCCTGAACCTGAACCACAGCTAGAAGTAGTTGTTTTAAACAGAAAACTAGATAAGGGTGAGCTCGGTTTGTTCTTTTTCTTGGCTTGTTGCAGTTTCCTTTTATTGGTGATAGCACTATTTGATCCAGATGACCCACAGTTGTTCCGGCTATTGCTATATGATACTATCATTTGCTTTATGGGAGTCAACCCATCAGATTTGTTTCCTTCACCTCATCTTTTTAGTTTTTGATTGCTTTATGCCATTTTAGGATTTCCCATCTTGATTTTACATTGGATAAGTTAGTTTACATTGAGGAAAATGTAAAGTTTAAGTGTGGGGGAGTGTAAGCATATAGAGTTCTTAAGTATACACCTTTTAGGTAGAAAATTTTCAACTTTTTTGAAATTATTTGCATGAAAACCTCCAACTTTTAGATATTCTAGAGTCATTTAGTATACTTCTTGCTACGTTTACATACGGAGTTCTAAACCGAAACAACTGAACTTAGAATTATTATATAACTATATCTTGAGTGCTTAGTTGTTGAGAGGCTAGAGCTGACAAAAATGGACTTAAACTGCCAGTAGAGAATACAGTATTAGAGTTGTTGATGATTCAATACCCATGAGTGAGGCACCAAACCTTAAATTGTCCGTTTAGAGTGTTTCATCTGCGCAAATTCCGGGTAGAATGATGAGCTACCTAACCTCGCACCAATTTCAGCACTACTTTTTGATCTCTTGAGTGCTATTTCTATCAATCATGAGGGTGCCATCAGAATTGCTAACTCTATCTTGTAGTCTTGTTTGCAGTTGGCACCATTCTTTCGACAATAACAGGTCCATAGAAACATATTATCAACAAGCAGAACATCAAAAATTTGGACAAAAATTTGAAGACAGTCAAGGTTTAAAAGCAACCGTTTAAGAAAGAGCAAATTTCATATTCAAGTAAAGTAACAATAAAATTAAACATGATGAAGACTTATGAACAAAAGCGAAAGAAATCAAAAGATGTGAGTTAGTGAAGTTCAGAATCAAGTGGTAAAGTCTTTATCCCACGGTCGTCGTAATTTCATCATTTATTTTTCAGTTTATATTGTAAAAAAAAAAAAAAACGATTATCATTGCTTTAGTGTAGATTTTCTTTTGTATTCTTTCAATAAGGCCGTGGGGAAGAAGAAATCTATAGAGAAGTTTCTAATAACAAGAAATTGAGGAAATGATTTATAAATTCAAGGTTCTACGAAGTTCAAGAGTTCATCATCTACAGTTGAAGACAGAAGACGTTTCTATTGGATGCTGTGAGAGTGGTGTTGATTGCCGATCGGATGAGAAGGTAAGTAAGCATTCCCATCCTTGCATAATGGTTGATTTTCGTTATTAGAGGTCGCTAAAAAAATAAAAAGGGGTTCTTTTTCGTCCCACTTTCTATGGGATAACATCTCCATATAATTCGGAAGGTTACCTTTCCTTCCTACCATTCAACGTGTGTAGGATTTCTGTCTTCATTCCTACCTGCACACATGTGTAAACCATAAAGTGCGTCCTTTGAGTGTCAAATTCATAAAACCCTATTTGTGAGGCAGAAATATTCGGTCACTCTCGAACCTAGATCTTTTTACATGGTGGTTTTCTCCTAACTCAAGAGTTAAGCATGAGAATAATGTTCTTTATACTTCTAACTTCTTATTGTTAGTGTTCAGAAACTTTATGTCTTCGTAGCTCTTTGGATGCAGGTGCTTTGGAATACTTAGAAGTTGGAGTAGGTTTTGTGGGTAAATCTCTTGTAAACCCTCACGAGACTATAACTCGTCCACTAGGGACACCTAGGGGTTTAAAGGCTTGTTACACATGCTAAGTGTAACCGTTTCCTTGACGAAAGGGAGTTGTATTTTAGATTAGTTTAGATTTGTAGTTTGCTCGAGGACTAGCAAAAGGCAAGTGTGGGGGAATTTGATAAGTGCATAATTTATACATTTAAGTATCATTTCCTTATTCTTATTTGCTAGATTTTGTGTGAATTACCGTGTTTTATTATTACTTTTCTAGTTTGTGCGTTTTATTAGGTTACGTCTCTGAAACAAGCGAAATGGAGCTTTACCAGAGAAGAATTGCCAAATACCCAGTAGAGCTTAGTCTATTCCAGGATTTCTACCCTCCATATTGTAGATAATTTGATTACGAATCCAACGGCGAAAGAACGAGGTCATTTTGACTTCGTATGAGAAAGTTATGAGCGAAACGAAAAATACTAAGGGCAAAAAGGTCATTTCAAGAGAGACTGTTATGGACAACCTGGCACACGTTAAGGGACTACTTGAATTCAAATATTGATAGAGCACCTGCTCATTTCCTCAGGGCTGCCAATAGTTCAAATTTGGCTAAAGGCGCCAAACTCATTTCTTTCTTTTTTGCGAAGGGGATTTGGTGTTGTTACGTGAAGTTGATGGAGCTCGAGCATGGCAGCGATGGTTGGGTCTGTGTACATGGATGTGATTGATCATGGCGTTGTGATGATGAGAATGGTGGTGATGTTCAAGGCTGTCAATGATTTCGGTGATGCTGCTGCCACCATTTGGAGAGTAGAAGAAGGCAGCGAGATACAGAGAGGATGAGCTTGTGATTGACGAAGCCTTGATGCTTCTGGAAGTCTGAAGAGATGAAGAGAAAGTCAGTGAGGGCTCGAGTAGAATGGCAGTTAATGGTGCTGATAGTCGATGGAAGTCGATGGTGTAGTAGAGGAAAGAGATAATAATCAGGTTATGGTGCAGTTGAATTCGAGTGGCTGTGATCAATCAGTGAACTAGTTGAGAAGTGAGCTCGGTTCTGTGATAGATGTGATGATGGTTGAATCTGGATGGTGGCAGATGATTGAGAGCTCAAGCTGTTGTTGGATAGTGGTCGATGATGTATCTATTGGCAAGACTTGAGAGAGAAGTCAGGGAGAAGTTTGAGTGGGTTACGGATTCAGTGGAGATGATGGTAATTGAATGGTTGGTTAGCTTGGAGTCAGCGTAGTACGGATTGAGGTCGTGTTTTAGAGGTTGGGATGGATTTGGAAAGGGTGTTTGGGTCGGTGAGTTTCATACGGAAACAGATCTTTTTGTAGGCTATATATAGCTTTGTAGAGAACCTTGGAGAGAGACCCCTCACGCCTGATACAATATACTACACAGAGCCTAGAGGTACACAAGAGAAAGAAGACTCTCACGTAAAGAAGATACTATACAGAAGAGACGTACAATCGATATCTTCGACGATTATCGGTTAGTTTGTCCTATTTTATTAATTAATTTTCATGGTTTTTAAGAAAGCCATGTTGGGCTAATTCTTTTGTTAGGGCGAAAGGATGAACTTGTAGAGATGATTTTTATTTGTGTTTCGAAACTAGGGTTTTTAACTGTATGAACTAAATATTATCAATTTGTCTCTCTCTCAACGTTTTACCCTCTCGATGATTGTTCATGTTCTATGCCACGTATAGTTCATTGTTTGATTAGTAGAAGGACTCGTTGAAACCTCGTATTGAATCATTTTATGAATATTCTTTGACTCTTTATGCCCCGTATATTTAGTACTTCGAAATTCTACTTTAGGTTGAGAACAAACAATTCTTTTCGGAAATTCTTTCTTTAGTGCTTAATTAAAAATCTTCCGTGTATTAGTAGCTAGATTTGATACTGAACATGAGTAAAATTGAGACCCTATGTGACGAACACAATTAAATCCTGACCTACAACGGATTCCCGGAACCTTAACATTTTCCTCGTACTGTTTTTTAAAACTTTATTAAATAATTTTAATTCATTAGTTAATTTAATTCTTTATAAAAAAACCTAAAAAAATATTTTAATCCAAACTCCTCGTGGGAACGAACCGTATTTGCTATTGTCTACATCTTTCGACACTGTGCGCTTGCGGTAAAACAAAGTCGGTTTTCCGACGCATCAACCATGTAAGGTCTAAGGAGAATATCGCGGATCCTTTGACGAAAGGATTCTCTAAAGAGATAGTTAGTGTTGTATCGAGGGGGATGGGACTTAAGCTCATAAAATAAAATTTCCATGAAGGATACTCAACCTTACTGACTGGAGATCCCAAGCCCTCCATATGGTGTATTGATATGATAGTGTGACTGCATGTGAAGGATGACTTTTAAGAAGTCTTAATGAGTTCTATAGTTTCAATTTTATATTGAAGTGGGGTGTAGCAGTAACACTCTTGATAGAACTCACCTATCTGAATGAGGAAGTGGGACGCTTCCTATGAGAATTTGAGCGAATTCTTTAGAGAATTCTGAGAAACGGGATACGTCCAGGCCAAGATGGACACAACGGCACGAACTTAGCAACGCCAGGAGGATATCATGCGTGGATGTTATCGCAATTGCATCAAACGCTAGCAGTTCAAGACATCGCGTTCACTGTCTCTAGTAAGTAGTTTCGGTAACTTCTCACTAAGCAAAGGTTCAAGACCTGATGGACACCTTTCCCTATATGGTATTTTCCGCATTCTGATGTTTTTCGTTTTTATCGAGATTCCATTCATGTGGTGGATTATTGGATAAAATGAGTTTTAAATTAAATATCTTGTTGGTCTTGGTATGGTTTGATCTTAGGACCTAAGGGTTCTATTGATGCTCACTCATTTCCTTGAGTGAATGAAACTCTTTAGTTTAGTCCCATATTGGGTAATCTAGAGAAGGATGTCCACTATATAACTATTCTCATATGGATTATATGTAAAACGTGGTTGGAAAGGGGTAGGCAAACAATACATGGCCCAACCCATGCAATATGCACATACACCATGAACCAAGCCATATGTCTACACGAAATAATTTTTTGCAACAATTTTCTTTAGGAAATTAATTCGTAAAATATTTTCGTTAAGAGTTTTATTTATGGGAAATTCTTTTGCTTTCGGTTTTAATTATTTTACAAGAAACAAAACCTAGTTTTATTAGAAAACTTAAACCTAACTTGGTTTGCAAGTAACTCTATCCTATAAATACAACTCTTAAAACTGTTTTCAAGATATCTAAAAACGGCTACTATCCTGTCTTCTTTTCACCATTTTCTCGCTTTGTTTTGCGCTTTTGAGTGTTTATTTCCCTTCCTTCCCTGTTGCTAAGTTCAAGAGTGGGTAGTTTGTATTGTCCTAATACAAGCTATATCGGGAAGTCTTATCATGGACACATCTTTGCACTTTGGGATTTAGCATTGCTCTTCTCGAGTATACCCGCGAACTAATGTGTTAAGGACAACTTGTTGAACCTGTGATTCTTCCCTCGTTGTTTTCCGTGGTAGAGTTGTTTTTAATTCAGTTATTTATATATTATTCTGATATATCTAACGATGTTGTTCATTTTTGCAAGATTCCAACAATCTTAACACATTAACTTTTATCTCGTAACAATGGGAAAGAACGATGTTGAAAAACCACAGAAGTTCAACGGAAATGATTTCAAGAGATGGAAATCCATGATGATGTTTTCCCTGAGTTTTCATGATTTAGACACAGTACTGGTAACTGTATGCTTGCATGTTGATGATATGCTTATACTAGGTAGAAAACATGGATGTTATTAATTCCACTAAAAAATTGCTGAATGAGAACTTTGACATGAAAGACTTAGGCCCTGCTGATGTAATCTTAGGGATGAAGATTAAAAGGAATTTTAATAGCTATAGTTTGAGTCAATATGATTATGTTGAAACTTTACTTAAGAAACATAATCAGTTTAACTGTAAACCTGCTTGTACTCCGTATGATTCCTCTTGTAATCTCAAGAAGAATAAGGGAAAGGGAGTTAACCAACTTGAATACTCAAGAGTTATTGGAAGTATGATGTATTTGATGAACTGTACGAGACCATACATTGCTTATGCAGTGAGTAGGTTAAGCAGGTACACTTGTAATCCAGGGCAGATGCATTGGGATGCACTTATTAGAGTCCTGATGTACTTAAAGTACACAATGTCCTTCTGTTTGAGTTTTGAAGGATTCCTTGCCGTCCTTGAAGGATTTTGTGTGCAAACTGGATAGTAGACTCAGAAGAGTCTAAGTCTACGAGTGGGTATGTATTCACTCTAGCAGGAGCGTCTGTTTCTTGGAAATCTTCCAAACAGACATGTATAACTCGTTCCACTATGGAATCGAAGTTTATTGTGTTAGATAAAGCAGAAGAGGAAGCAGAATGGCTAAGATGCTTTTTAGAAGACGTTCCTCTTTGTCATAGGCCTGTGCCAGCTACATTTATACACTGTGACAGTACGTCTGCGATAGCTAGATCTAAGAACAGAATTTATAATGGGAAGTCTATACATATTCGTAGAAGACATAATTCTTTGAAACAACTTATCTCTACTGGCTTTATTACCGTTGACCATGTGAGGTCTAAGGAGAATATCACAGATCATTTGACGAAAGGATTGTCTAAAGAGATAGTTAGTGTTGTATCGAGGGGGATGGGACTTAAGCTCATAAAATAAAATTGCCATGATTCAACCTGACTGACTGGAGATCCGAAGACGAAGGTTCAATGAGATAACTAATTTGTGGTGATTAACTATGCACTATCAAGAAAATTACATTCTCTGTCCCTCCATATGGTGTATGGTTGTGATAGTGTGACTGCATGTGAAGGATGACTTTTAAGAAGTCTTAATGAGTTCTATAGTTTCAATTTTAGATTGAAGTGGGTTGTAGCAGTAACACTCTTGATAAAATTCACCTATCTGAATTAGGAAGTGGGCCGCTTCCTATGAGAATTTGAGCGAATTCTTTAGAGCATTCTGAGAAACAGGATACGTCCAGGGCCAAAATGGACACAATGACACGAACTTAGCAACGCCAGGAGGATATCATGCGTGGATGTTATCGCAAATTATATCAAACGCTAGCAGTTCAAGACATTGCGTTCACTGTCTCTAGTAAGTAGTTTCAGTAACTTCTCACTAAGAAAAGGTTCAAGGCCTGATGGACACCTTTGCCTATATGGTATTTTCCGCATTCTGATTTTTTTCATTTTTACCGAGATTTCATTCATGTGGGGGATTGTTGGATAAAATGAGTTTTAAATAAATATTTTGTTGGTCTTGGTATGGTTTGATCTTAGGACCTAAGGGTTTTATGGATACTCACTCATTTCCTAGAGTGAATGAAACTCTTTATTTTAGTCCCACATTGGGTAATCTAGAGAAGGATGTCCACTATATAACTATTCTAATAAGGATAGTATGTAAAACGGAGGTGGAATGGGGTGGGCAAACAATACATGGCCTAACCCATGCAATATGCACATACACCATGAACCAAGCCATATGTTTACACGAAATAATTTTTTCAACAATTTTCTTTAGGAAATTAATTCCAAAAATATTTTCGTTAAGAGTTTTGTTTATTGCAAATTCTTTTGTTTCCGGTTTTAATTGTTTTACAAGAAACAAAACCTAGTGTTATAAGAAAACCTAAACCTAACTTGGTTTGCAAGTAACTCTCTCCTATAAATACAACTCTTAAAACTATTTTCAAGATATCCCAGAAGCAGATATTATCATGTCTTCTTTTCACCATCTTCTCGCTTTGTTTAGCGCTTTTGAGTGTTTATTTCCCTTCCTTCCCTGTTTCTAAGTTCAAGAGTGGGTAGTTTGTATTGTCCTAATACAAGCTATATCGGGCAGTCTTATCCTGGACACATCTTCGTATTGATGGGGTTTAGCATTGATCTTCTCGAGTATACCCGCGAACTAATGTGTTAAGGACAACTTGTTGAACCTGTGATTCTGCTCTCGTAGTTGTCCGTGGTAGAGTTGTTTTTAATTCAGTTCTTTATATATTATTCTGATACATCTAACGTTGCTGTTCATTGTTACAAGATTCCAACAATCTTAACACACTAACCTTTATCTCGTAACAATGGGAAAGAATGATGTTGAAAAACCACAGAAGTTCCACGGAAAGGATCTCAAGAGATGGCAATCCAAGATGTTGTTTTTCCTGAGTTTTCATGATTTAGACACAGTACTGGTTCCTTTTGATAATTTGATGAATACTGAAGATGATAAAACGTTTTACGAGAGGAAGAATTATCTGGCTAAAAATCATATTATGAACTGTTTGGAAGATGCGATGTATGATTTTTATAATGCTAAAGAAAATTTCAGTGCTTATGATTTGTGGACTGCGTTAGAAGCAAAGTACCAGGCAAAGACTGCTGGTAGAAAGAAATTTCTGGTAACGAAGTTTATGGATTTCAAGATGATGAATGATAAGCCTGTTGTTGATCAATTCCTTGAACTTCAACAAATCATCAACGAGATTCTTGCTGAAGGTATGGTTATTGATGAGACTTTTCAAGTATATGCGGTAATTGAGAAGTTACCATCTTCTTGGTCAGAGTACAAAAGAAAATTGAGGCATGAAACTGGTGAAGTCAACATGGTTGAATTGGGAAAGAAGATTCAAGTTGAAGAAATGTTATGCACCAAAGACAAGAATGTTTCGTCTACAAGAGATATGACAAATAAGGCTCATATGACTGAACACAAATCTGGAAAAGGTGATAACAACAAACACAACCCTAAGCATGGTCCTCACAATAAAGGTACGTTTCGTAAACCTGAATCTGGCATTACTAAGATTAAGGGTGCTTCCTATGTCTGTGGAAATCGTGGTCATATGACAATTCACTGTAGACAACATAAGGACCTTAATAAGAAGAATAATATTAACTTGGTTGCTGAGAATAAGAACGAGTTTTCTGCTACGGTATCTGAAGTTAATCTGGTGACAAATGTGAGGGACTGGTGGGTAGACTCTGGAGCTACCAAGCATGTATGTGGAAGCCGAGACTTGTTCACCTCCTATCATAAGGTAAGGGAAGGCGAGAAACTCTATATGGGTAACTCATCTGCAGCAGAGGTTGCAGGAAAGGGAAAGGTCGGGCTGAAACTTACATCTGGCAACACTCTCACATTAAATGAAGTTATTCATGTTCCAGACATCTGCAAGAATCTTGTTTCTTATTCTGTTTTCGATGATAAGGGTTTTAAAGTTGTAATTGAGTCTGGAAAAGTTATAGTAACTAAGGGAAAAGAGTTTGTGGGTAAGGGTTATAAGACTGAGGGTCTATATAAGCTTAATGTAAAATATGATGAAATAAATATGAATAATTCTTTTTCTTATATGTGTGTGTCATTGAATGTTTGGCATGGTAGACTTGGTCATGTAAACTATAAATCAATGCATAAATTGGCTAGCGTAGGCTGCATACCTAAATTCACTATTGAAAAGGATCACAAGTGTGAGATTTGCGTAGAATCTAAACATGCTAAGAAATCATTCAGTAAGAATATCCAGAGAAATTCTAAACCCTTAGAATTAATCCATTCTGACCTAGTCGATATGAAGTCAGTTCAAACTAGAGGTGGTAAGAAGTGGTTTGTCACTTTTATAGATGATTGTACAAGGTACTATCATGTTTATTTGCTTAAAGGGAAGGACGATGCCTTAGAAGCCTTTAAGATATATAAACTCGAAGTTGAAAACCAATTGAATGCTACTATTAAAACTGTTAGGTCTGACCGTGGTGGTGAGTATGAAATTCATGTAGGGAATTTCTGCGAAGAACATGGCATAATACATGAGACAACATCCCCTTATTCACCTCAATCCAATGGTGTAGATGAACGTAAGAACCGTACCCTTAAGGATATGATGAATGCCATGTTGATTAGTTCAGGATTACCTGCAAACTTGTGGGAGGGAGGCCATCCTCTCAGCTTGTTATATCCTGAATAGAGTACCCTTTAAAGGATCAGATAAAACTCCATATGAGTTATAGAAAGGTAGACAACCATCTTATGCTTACTTCAAAGTGTGGGGCTGTTTGGCAAAGGTGGCCATACCTCCTCCTAAGAGAACTAAGATATGACCTAAAACTGTTGATTGTGTCTTCATAGGGTATCCTGAGCGTTCTAGTGCTTATAGGTTTATGGTTGTGGGTTCTGAAATTTCTGACATTGGGTTGCATACTATTATGGAGTCCAGGGATGCAGAGTTCTTTGAGAATGTTTTTCCTTTGAAACTTGGTTTTCGAAAGAGATGTTTAGATGAACCTCTAGATATGCCTTCAACCAGTCAGTTATTACCTTTAGAGGTAGATGCACCATAATTTGAACCTAGAAGAGGTAAAAGGGTTAGAACTGAGAAAACCTATCCTGGTTGCATTACATACCTAGACGAGTCTGAGCCACAGACTTATAGAGAAGCCATGACTTCTTTTGAAGCTCCATGGTGGAAAGAAGCCTCCATTAGTGAAATGGATTCCATCCAACAAAACAGTACTTGGGAGATTGTAGATTTACCTCCAGGGTTTTTAAATGGTGAATCATATGAGGAAATTTACATGGAACAACCCGAGGGTTTTGTACTGAAAGGTTGTGAAAAGAGAGTGTGTAAACTGATTAAATCTTTGTATGGTTTGAAACAAGCACCTAAACAATGGCATGAAAATTTTGATCATGTGATGATTTCTAGTGGTTTTAGGATTAATGAATCTGACAAGTGTGTTTACACTAAACTTGTTAAGGATGCCTATGTAATTGTATGCTTGTATGTTGATTATATGCTTATACTAGGTACAAACATGGATGTTATTAATTCCACTAAGAAATTGCTAAATGAGAACTTTGACATGAAAGACTTAGGCCCTGATGATGTAATCTTAGGGATGAAGATTAAAAGGAATTTTAATGGCTATAGTTAATGTCAATCTCATTATGTTGAAACTATAATTAAGAAATATAATCAGTTTAACTGAAAACCTGCGTGTACTCCATATGATTCCTCTTGTAATCTCAAGAAGAATAAGGGTGAGAGAGTTAACCAACTTGAATACTCAAGAGTCATAGGAAGTCTGATGTATTTGATGAACTATACGAGACCAGACATTGCTTATGCAGTGAGTAGGTTAAGCAGGTATACTTGTAATCCAGGGCAGATGCATTGGGATGCACTTATTAGAGTGGTGAGGTACTTAAAGTACACAATGTCCTTCTGTTTGAGTTATGAAGGATACCCTGTCGTCTTTGAAGGATTTTGCGATGCAAGCTGGATAGCAGACTCAGAAGAGTCTAAGTCTACGAGTGGGTATGTATTCACTCTTGCTGGAGCATCTGTTTCTTGGAAATTTTCCAAACAGACATGTATAGCTCGTTCCACTATGGGATTGAAGTTTATTGCGTTAGATAAAGTAGGAGAGGAAGCCGAATGGCTAAGATGCTTTTTAGAGGACGTTCCTCTTTGGCATAGGTCTGTGCCAGCTATATCTATACACTGTGATAGTACGTCTGCGATAGCTAGATCTAAGAAAAGTGTTTATAACGGGAAGTCTATACATATTCGTAAAAGACATAATTCTTTGAAACAACTTATCTCTACTGGCGTTATTACCGTTGACCATGTGAGGTCTAAGGAGAATATCGCAGATCCTTTGACGAAAGAATTTTCTAAAGAGATAGTTAGTGCTGCATCGAGGGGGGTGGGACTTAAGCTCATAAAATAAAATTTCCATGAAGGATACTCAACCTTACTGACTGGAGATCCCATGACGAAGGTTCAATGAGATAACTAATTTATGGTGATTAAAGGTATGCAATATCAAGAGAATTACATTCTTTGTCCCTCCTTATGGTGTATTGTTGTGATAGTGTGACTGCATGTGAAGGATGACTTTTAAGAAGTCTTAATGAGTTCTATAGTTTCAATTTTAGAGTGGGGTGTAACAGTAACACTCTTGATAAAATTCATGCGTGGTTGTTATCGCAAATTGCATCAAACGCTAGCAGTTCAAGACATCGCGTTCACTGTCTCTATCAAGTAGTTTCGGTAACTTCTCACTAAGTAAAGGTTCAAGATCTGATGGACACCTTTGCCTATATGGTATTTTCCGCATTCTGATTTTTTTGTTTTTACCGAGATTTCATTCATGTAGGGGATTGTTAGAGAAAATGAGTTTTAAATAAATATTTTGGTGGTCTTCGTATGGTTTGATCTTAGGACCTGGGTTCTCTGGATGCTCACTTATTTCCTTGAGTGAATGAAACTCTTTAGTTTAGTCCCATATTGGGTAATCTAGAGAAGGATGTCCACTATATAATTGTTCTCATATGGATAGTATGTAAAACATGGGTGGAATGGGGTGGGCAAACAATACATGGCCCAACCAATGCAATATGCACATACACCATGCACCAAGCCCTATGTCTACACGAAATAATTTTTTGCAACAATTTTCTTTAGGAAATTAATTCCAAAAATATTTTCGTTAAGAGTTTTATTTATGGCAAATTCTTTTGTTTTCGGTTTTAATTGTTTTACAAGAAACAAAACCTAGTTTTATAAGAAAACCTAAACCTAACTTGGTTTGTAAGTAACTCTCTCCTATAAATAAAACTCTTAAAATAGTTTTCAAGATATCCCAGAAACGGCTATTATCATGTCTTCTTTTCACCATCTTCTCGCTTTGTTTTGCGCTTTTGAGTGTTTATTTTCCTTCCTTCCATGTTGCTAAGTTCAAGAGTGGGTAGTTTGTATTGTGCTAATACAAGCTATATCGGGAAGTCTTATCCTGGAAACATTTTCGCACTTTGGGGTTTAGCATTGCTGTTCTCGAGTATACTCGCGAACTAATGTGTTAAGGACAACTTGTTGAACCTGTGATTCTGCCCTCGTAGTTCTCCGTGGTAGAGTTGTTTTTAATTCAGTTCTTTATATATTATTCTGATACATCTAACGATGTTGTTCATTGTTGCAATATTCCAACATTTACAAAGCAGCAAGAGTTAAGCAAAATGCGATGGTACCGTGAAGAATTTACAAAGCAGCAAGAGTTAAGCAAAATGCGATGGTACCGTGAAGACAAACTCCAACTGCACTTTTAAAAGCCAAAAACAAATCAAAGAAAGAAAACAAAAAACGTGTATAAGGAGAATTCATGTAAGCAGAGAATCCTAGCATGACCTTGGGATTTGCTGGTTTTGAGAACTCTTGGCTGACCTTGATGTAATTGGGAAGTTTAATTAAACATAATTGCACTCTTTGATGATTTGTTTAATGAAGCATTACTTGCACTCTTGGGTGATTAAAGCTATCCATTTCTGATTGTCCTTTCTTCTGTGTTACTTTGTTTACCATCCTTGTTATTGCTACCGATGGCGTTCTGATTACGTGGTTATTTCTCAGTTTTGTCGGAAACATCTTGCTACTCCTTTTGTAAGGACATAAATTCATCGGTTCCACGTGTTTACATCATAAGAAGGAAGTATCACATTATGATACACCGAGAAGTACAAGAGAAAAATAAATGATAAAGGAAGACAGCTATAAAACATTTGTCACACATCAACTGACACCGGAAGCAGAAAAGTCAGACTAGATTAATGCATATAAGACACATGGAGAAAACACAAGTTACAAGAAAAAGCATCATTAATAGAGAAGACAATCATCTGCGCTCTGCTATCTCTTGCGCTCCACAATCATCTGCGCTCTGCTATCTCTTGCGCTCCACAATCATTTGCGCTCTGCTATCTCTTGTGTTCCACAATCATCTGCGCTCTGCTATCTCTTGCGCTTCACAATCATCTGCGCCCTATCACGTGCACACTATAAATTTCAATCCTGCAAGAATAGACATGCTCCACGTCAAATTCCACATGTCACACATGCCAACATCCACATAATAAAGACAAAGGACCAACAATCGCTCAATCCAAAGAGGAGCTGCGCATCAGCAAGCGGAACTAGCAAGAAGCATCACGGAAGGAGTAAAATGAGCTGCGCCCAAAGTCAAGATAAGATCAAACAGGTCAAATAGAGATAATGGGTGAGGAAAAAGGACCCATCATATTTTGCTATAAATACCGACCCCCAAGTAGAAAGAAGGACAACATATTTGAGAGAAAAAACTCTGAAAGAAAATCAAGAAGTGGAAAAAGCTAAGACTAGGTTAAGAACTCTATTGAAATTAAGTTCTCTAATTCCTTACATTAGCATGTGTACAAAGTAAGTGTTTATAAATAAGATACAATATTTTCCCGTGGATGTAGCCTTATTAGCTGAACCACGTTATATATTGAGTTGGTTTCATTTCCATTTGAACTTATGTTCTCTGCATTACGATCTCTCTGTATCAATTACACTTCGAAAAATATCATTTTTAAACAACTTAAGTTTTTAGTTGTGAGGACCCCAAAAATGGTCGTCACACCTTTAAACTTGAGGAGGGAGAAGATTGATAGGTTAGAGTCCGTGAAGGTCGAGGCTGAGTAAAGGCGTGTTTGGTGTGTCGTCATTCGTGTATAATGGACCAAATATCATGAAGCATGGGACGCATGGGACGCATGTTCTGCTCTTTCGCTGTTGGAGAAAATTTTGGAGCTTCGTGTCAGATGCTCATCAAAGAAACATGGCACGACTATCTTATTTCGGCTGAGCAGATCTCACTCGTGAGCTAGCAAGGTGTCGTCGGGCATTGGCCGCTGGGGCTATCATACAAATCTCTGCACACATAAACCATTCAAGCCGATTAATACAGATTTGCACATGAACAATAACTTCAGTTTTTAGATATAAAGAAAACTCACAAAAACTGTGTAATAGCATCAATGGCTTGTTAAATGGGGAGACCATCATTCACCATAACTTCTTCGTTTTCATGCTTTCCCTCTGTAAATTAATGAAATAACCTGTAAAAAACAAACGGACAAAATAGAACAAAACAAAAAGCTGAGAATAACCTATTTCTCAAAAAAAAATAATTAGAATCTAATTGAATAATTTTAACTGCAGCTAATTAAGTTCTGCTTTTTCAATAACCTCACCTAGTCAACAAAATCTATCCATAAATAATTAAGCCTAAAAATAAGCTAGCAATTATTAGAAAACAAATTGACCGCCCTTTATTTTATTTTATTTTCGAATATTCAAAATGGCAGAATCAATAGATATGTAAAAAAAATATAATAATTTTTGTAAATCTATAATCATATAATGAATCGGTTTTTCAAAGAACCCTATTATTGAGGCCATAGGAGAGAGAGTTTTGGGGCTTACGAGGTGACAAAGGTGAATTCCACTATCCTAAATGTGGATACGGGAAACCTAATTCGTATGAAAAGTCAAAAATACCTCTACTCCATAAATAAACCCAAATCTAACTTATTCTTCTCATTTTACTTTTTTTCATAAATCATAAAGAAGATAATGATCATAATTTCATCATGATGAAGACGATGATCATTAAATAAAATCTAAATATATTCCTCTTCTTCATCTCTTCTTCTTCTCCATCACATCGTCCTTTTTTCTTTTTTTTTCTTCAACGACGATTAACCTTCGATTTTCATAATTTATTTTTGCTTTTAATTTGTTAAAAGATTCGATTTGATTAAGTTAGGGTTAAAAAAACAGTTTCTGAAATTGTTTATGGTTGGGAGTTCTTATTTTTCCACCGTAAATCAACATTACGGCTGAAAAAATAAAAATTCCAAGCGGTAAAATAGGTTTACGGTTGGGAAAGTAAGAACTCCCAGCCGTAAAATAGATGTTATCAATTTATTACAGCTGGGAAATGAAAAATTCCTAGACGCATAGTTATTTTCCTAGTCGTAGAATGAGTTGTGAAAACCAGATTCCCAACCGATATCAGTATTTTCTAATCGTAGGTTTGTTTACGGCTAGCTCGTACCTTGATTGCTAGCCGTAAGTGAAATATGAAATTTAGAAGTAGTTTACGACTATGAAATCATGGACTCCTAGCCGTAAGTTCTATTTTACGGCTAGGAAATCATGGACTCCAAGCCCTAAATGATATATAAATTTTTGAAGTAGTTTACGGTTAGGGATTCAGTTTTAGTTTACGCCTAGGAATTCATGAGTTACCAGTCGTACAAACAGTTTAAGTCTAGGAATTCATAAGTTCATAGCCACAAAAATAGTTTACGGCTAGGAAGTCATTAATTCCTAGTTGTAAGTGATTCTGAAAATGCAAAAGTGAGGGGCCGTATGCCCTCTTTGTTAAATTTAAAAGTTAAATAATTTTTCTTATTTTTTTTAATCTAATCAAATCACTAATCTTAGTTAGTTTAGCTAATTAAGTTCATTAACACTAATTAATAAATGACATTTTAGCCATCACTAAAATTAGTAGGATAAGGGGGTTTTGGGTTTACTTCTTGATGATCCTATTTTATTATCTAGTGAGCCCGAAAACTTTCTCTCCTGCAATTTTAATAATAGGGTTTTTTTTTCTTCAAATTGCGGGTAAATTCCTATTTAAAGAAGTCAAATGTGTAAACTCTAATTTGAGAAATCTAATACATAACATAATAAGAGATAAAACACCAAGGTGACCAAATTTAGTAGATAAAAAACCCACCCATAAGTTGGGATCCATAATAACACGATATTATTTAAAAGTAATACAAAAACCCCAAATCTTTTAAAATGTGTAAATTAATCTTATTTCATTTTAAAAAAAAAACCAGCCTACCCTCATATTCATCTTCTTTTTCTCCACATGAGATCTATTATCTCTTTCTATCTCTCACATATCACCACCGCCAGTAGCACCTCCTTCCACCACTAACAACACTTCTTCTTCCCCCACCAACAACAACACATTCGTCTCCATCTTCCCTACTAACATCTCCTTCTCTTTCTCCCACACCACCACCAAACCCACTACCGTTTCTAGATCCTCCACTAAAAACACCTTTTCCTCTTTTTTTAATCCTCTACAACCACCACCAGCATCTCAGATCCGTCACACCAACAACACCTCCTCCTCCTCCTTCTATCCTCTACAACCAGCCCCAATACCTTCAGATCCGCCACCAAAAGAACCTCTGCATCCTCCTTCTATCCTATATAACCACCACCAACACCTTACTCCGATGTATCATCACCAGGAAATGATGATACATCATTATCGTCGAAATCATCACCAAAAAATGATAATACATGTCATCATCGTCGAAATCAATATTGTGTTGGTGAAATAACAAATTTATGATGAAACCAAATTTGGTTCCAACAAATTTTGACACAATTTAACAACGTTGAAACCAATTTTTGTTGGTGAAAACAATTAGTTTTGTTGAAACCAAATTTGATTTCATCTGATTTTTGCCTATTTTATTTAGCCTGACTTGGAAGCTGGCGCATTTGGTTTCATGGTTGAAGTTGTGTTGGTGAAATGACAATTTTATGCTGGAACCAAATTTGGTTTCAATATATTTTTTCCTAGTTTTGATGAAACCAAATTTGGTTTCATCTGATTTTTTCTGTTTTTTTATCGTGAAACCAAAGGTTTAATGGTGAAACAGTAAGTTTATGTTGAAAACAAATTTGGTTTCAACTGATTTTTGCCTAGTTTATTTAGTCTTGCTTGGAAGATGGCACGTTTGGTTTCATGGTTGAAGTTGTGTTGGTGAAATGACAATTTTATGTTGGAACCAAATTTGGTTTCAACATATTTTTGCCTAGTTATTGTCGTTGAAACCATTGTTGTTGGTGATATGGTTAGTTTTTGGTGGTGGTGTTGCTGGTCGGTGGTGTGGTGGATGGTAGTGGTGTTGTTGATGGTGATGGTAGTGCTGGTTGGTGGTGGTGTTGCTGGTTGGTGGTGGTGGGATAGTGCTGGTACTGGTGGTGGA
>JAJJMC010023397.1:2590536-2670009 GCA_023531435.1 Papaver californicum
TGGTGGTGTTGGTTGGAGGTGGTAGTGGTGCTGCTTCTAGTGATGGTATCTCTGGTTGGTGATGGTGATGGTGTTGCTGGCTGGTGATGGTGTTACTAGTTGGTAGTGGTGAGTTGGTGATGGTAGTGTTGGTGGTGAGAAGAGAACATAGATTGGGGATGTGGTTTTTTTTGTTTTTTTTGGGTTGAATTAGAAGAAAGGGTATTTTAGATAGTTTGTGTTAAATGAGGATTTTTGTTTATGTTATTATTTGTTGGGGTTTTGGTAGTACTAGATAAGGGTTTGTCGGGTTATAACCCACAGACTAAATCTAATATGGATAAACACTTATAACCCCTAAAAATACTAGTATTACCCAAAACCACATAAAACAGAATATTATCACCTCTCATATACTTCAGATGTGATACAAATGTGGGGTCTCTCTCTTGAGAATATCACCAAAGCTTTGTTTATTAGTCTAATAATCTTTGATTTGAGTGTCTTTTCACTGTTTCGCTGGGCTATTGATCTCTCATTAGACCAAAGACAGTGGAGTTGGTATATTGGCTAATTTGCCAATTACCACCCCACAGTGGGATGGGCAAACCCAAAAAACGAGTTGACAAATGGGTATATTGTGGGATTTGCCCATCGAGGCTCAGAGAAAGTCGATTGTCTATGTTTGAGACTATCGACTCTCATTGAGCCGCTCGCCTCATGCTAGGTGAAGCGGCTCAATGAGATTCGACAACGCTCGAATCTCAACGGTTCTTATCCAACGGCTCTCAATTCTCCTATAAGTTCAAACATTTTCAACTCCAAAATCACACATTCTCCACTCAAAAATTCTTTTGCTTTTACTTTTAGTTTTACTTCAATCTTAATCTTTCCATCTCAAACTCTTCTTCTCAACCTTTGTTAAAAAAAAATCAGAAAAAATGGCAAAAATTACAACCCAACTTGATTTCCCAACCCAACTAGATTTTTCTGGAGTCATACTCGAAGATGTTATTAATAAGATATGCGATGGTTACAAAAAAATTGAGAATGACAAAAAACAAAGAGGTCTTCAAGTTTTAGATGTTATCCAAGTCAAATTTGCAGCTATTAGAAAAAGAAGAGTTCAAGGCAAGAAAATCGAAGGAAAAGAAAATTTGAAAGTTAACCGTACGACTGTTTACAAATACCAGGAAAAATCTTCTCAAGAGCGCATCGAATGGAAGATCCCCAAAATTAAGATAAACAGAAGGCCTAAGATTGTCAGAGATTTTTACCTGTAAAAGAGCGTGGTATATTAAATTAATGTAATGGAGATTGATGTTTTAATATAATTTTTAATTAAATTAAACTTATTTTAATTTTAGTTTAGTTTAAGCTTGTTCATTCCTTTTGAAATAAATGTATATTTAATTTAAAACTAGATGAACGACTAAGATCGAAATTATAAATTATATAGCCGTTGTCGTTGCAACTGAGACGATCGGCCTAGGTTGAGCCGACAATGGCTAGTTCCACACAACGGCTATAAAATAGTTCTATATATTCAAGCATTTTTACTTCCCAAATCACACCTTCTCAAACTTCTTTTCCAACTTCTATTACACCCATATGGCTCAACCGTATATTAATCCGACAGAGTTTACCATTGATGAAGATCTATCTCTATATAGAAACTTTGTTGCATGCTATCCGACAAGGAATGAGGAACGACGGCAAAACGGTTTAGTGAGTATGAGTTACTGGAGCATAATCTACGAGAAATTTTACACTGACACCAATGGTAAACCGAATAACTTTAATGTAGTTGGGTTGTTTTGTCGATATCAAACAATAAGAAGACAAGTGGAAGAATTTAGCTTTAGTTCGGGTTGTCAATCGATATTGATTAAGGGGTGAAACCAATGCTGAAGTTGCAATGCGACCTCGAGAAGCATGGCGAAGATGAAAATGACAAGTTTTGCTTATGAAGCTCATTACGCAATCCTAAAGGATTTTTTGATTGCACGTATGAGATGTTAAAAAGTAGGCATGCTACTCCAGAAAAAACGTTGTTAAATTTTAATTGAATGTGAAATAAATTTAGTAGTTTTTTTTTTTTTGCTTTACGAAGCTCATTATATAATATTGAAGGATTTTTGATTACATGCTCTCTAATTCAATTACAAATATCATAAATAGTTGGGGTGGAATTATAGTCGTTGGATGTGTTTGATATGCTAGTCGTTGGATGTTTTAGAATTATAGTCGAGGTATGCTAGGACGCTCGGCCAAGGTTGAGCCGATGCTCGACTCTAGTTACGCCGAGCATCGGCTCAACATAGGCCGAGCGGTCTAGCATACCTCGGTCGATTCATATTACGCCGTTTAGCTTATTTTTCACTCTCCAAAACCGAGTTTGTCCATCCACCTGACTTGGTATTTTGGTAAATTTGATAACGCCCATTGGAATTGCTCTTGGATGTGGGGTTTTACTTTTTTAGTGGGTCGAAACATTAATTTCATTCATGACGGAAAGTGTTGGTGAAATACTAGTTTCCGAAATATCAAAAAGAGCAAAATCTGGATCCCTTTTTAACTATTAGTATATTAGTTACTTAAGGATTTCGACCAGCTGATTTCAGTGAAGTTCTTATATCAGTTGAGTCGATCAAGTAGTATGTATGCACAATCATGCTAAATTCATTTTATGGATTCAGCTAATTTGAAAGAAGGAAGTAGACCACCATGGGTAGGTCTTGGAGCAGCAGTTTGGGTACAGATAGCAGCTGGGAATGGTTACAACTTCCCTCTCTATTCTCATTCACTGAAATCTGTATTGGGGTACAGTCAACAGCAGCTAACGATGCTTGGAGTTGCTAATGATATCGGTGAGAATGTGGGTATTCTACCAGGTCTCATATGTAATAAGTTTCCACCTTGGGCTATACTCTTGATCGGAACTTTTGCATGTTTCTTCGGTTATGGGGTTCTTTGGCTTTCTATCAGCCGTACTGTTCAATATTTACCATACTGGCTGGTGAGTAAATTTATCTATTCCCAATTAAATTGATTAAGGGTTTCATCAATTGAATTCTCGATGTTTATTCTTACGAGTTCCCGATAGCTATTCATTATTTTCATGAATTTTATGACGGAGGAGGAGGTTAAAATGGAAACAACAATCAGTATGTCATTTTTAATTTTGATAGATTTGATTTCAAAATGGGGTTGTTTTTGTGTCTCTGGATTGATATGATGAGTTTATTTTCCAATTGCTGAATTAAGTAACGATTTTCCTGCTAGATTTTGTGTTTCTATCAAACTAAGAACGTTGCATTAAGAATCTCACATATGCATTAGTCAGTTTTTGTGTTCCTAATGAGTCTGTGCACACAAGTCTGACAAAATTGTTAATTCAGTTTCATCTTTTGATTAACTGTGGAGTTGGCATACTTTCAAATTGATTTGGTTCCAAAATTTATTTTGAGATGCATTAGGCCTGACTTCCTGAGTATGTTACAGTTCAATCTCATTCTAGTAACTCCATCTAGAATGGGAAATACTACTGAGAGCAACAGTTTCCTGTCTAGGCTTGACTTGTAATTGCAGGTTTTTCTGGCTCACCATTCTCTTTCTTGCATAAACCAAATAAATGACATCTTTAAACCAGAAAAGAATTGGATTATCAATATTAGAGAGATTTTTGGATATTAACTGGAAATAAAATTTCTCTGTTTGAAACACTGAGTAAATCAAAACTCTGTTTAGTTAGCCTAAAATAGAAAAATGTATTTAACTTTTGATGACTGGCTTTTGACTATGTTAACAAAGGAAGAAATTGGGCGGGTTATTATATCTGGATGAGCTGAATTTAGTTGGTGGTTGTGTAGATCTTTTCAACCATTTAAAGAGCGAATCTTGAACCACAATTGCAGGATGTACGTTATAATTTCAGTATGAGCTGATTGTTAGGTGTTGGTGCACACTAATCTCAAGGACCACACTCCCCCCTTTGTTGATATAGTATCTTTTATTTTATTCTTTAATGTGGAAACACAACAGAAGAAGTTATCTTAAATTTACATAATTGCAGTAGATGCTAGATAAATATGACAAATTCAAGATTGAACTTTCAAGCCCAGATCCTTGTCCAACAGCTAGAGTAGAAATTACTTCAGTTAGGGTGCAGCGGGAAGTTAGTCAAGTTTCGGAATTCTATGCAGTCTGACTCACATGCACAGGGCTGATTTAGGTATTTGTACACACAAATGTCTCTTAATAGTAGAGTGAGAAACAAATAACAATTAGCTTCCTCATGATATGACTTGGTACTCCAAAGGGGCGAGGTAGTTTTTTTTTTCTGTTGCTAAGCATATTAAAACTATCTAGAGATATCCAACATAACTGATAGTATTAATGTATTACTAAAATGATTAAATAACAGAAGCCAGGAAGCTTTAGAAATATTTAAGTGTTTGTAAGCAATCACAATGCATTTTGGTGGGTAGAGTCCCTCACTTTGCATACCCAATTATTTGAAAGTACCATGTCCTGATCTTGTTATTAACTTATTTTGTTGTGGTAGCTTTGGATTGCACTATGTATCGCTACTAATAGCAGTGCGTGGCTGGGGACTGCTGTGCTTGTTACTAACATGAGGAACTTTCCTCTCAGTAGGGGAACCGTTGCTGGCATCTTAAAAGGCTATGTTGGACTTAGTGCGGCAGTTTATACGGAGATCTATTCTGCGATTCTTCACAAATCCTCTTCAAAGCTCTTGCTGTTCCTCACACTAGTTGTTCCAGCTGTGTGCCTGGCTATGATATATTTTGTCAGACCTTGCACCCCAGGCTCTGTAGAAGATTTGGTAGAACATCGCCATTTTGTGTTCACTCAAGCTGCTAGTGTTTGCCTTGGTATCTATCTTCTCATGACTACAGTATTGGACAATGTGTTGTCATTAAGTACCTATATCTCCTATGCCTTCATTGCTGTAATGATTCTCCTTCTCAATGCCCCACTTGCAATCCCTCTAAAAATGACCTTGTTCCCAAGTAGAAAATCGGGCATGCAAGATCGACCAGATGGTTCTTCAGACATGCTGTTGTCTCTGGATGACAGCTGCGACAAAACAGAGGCTTTGCTGACTCCATCTTCATCAATGATGACTTATCTTCAAGAAGGTGATGATGTCTCAGACGTGGATTTACTTATAGCCGAAGGGGAGGGTGCTATAAAGAAGAAAAGGAGACCTAGGAGAGGAGAAGACTTCAAATTACGTGAAGCTTTTGTGAAGGCTGATTTCTGGCTTCTGTTCGTGGTGTACTTTTTCGGTGTTGGTTCAGGTGTGACTGTTCTCAATAATTTGGCACAGATTGGAATTGCGCAAGGAACAAGTGACACTGCAATCCTCTTATCTATTTTCAGCTTTGGCAATTTTCTGGGCCGTCTTGGTGGTGGCGTTGTTTCTGAACACTTTGTTAGGTTAGTATTTTCTATTAGTACTCCACTAGTAGTTAGTAGTTAGCAAGGCATGCTGATGGAAGTTTGATCTCCATCATCAATTACACCCCTATTATGTGCAACCCACGTTTGATTCAAGCCAAGTACTTCCCACTGAGGATGCCCTACTGCTTAGACTTACCATATCCCATAATCGTCTCTTGGATCATCACTGCTTGGACCCAGCAAGTGGTTTAAAAGTCATGTGGGTCAATAACTATTTGATCAGAATGTGTGAGAAATAACTGTTTGATCAGAATGTGTGAGGAATCTAATTTCTCTAGGATAAATGAAAGAGAAACTGCTTTAGGGACAGTACAGTTTTAACTTTTGTTTATGTTTAAGGCTTCTACATCCACTGTACAAATAGAGCTTCCACAGAGTGCAAAGTAAAATCATGGAGTGAGGAAATCTTAACCTGGTAAATTACATGTGATTTCCTGTACATGATGGCGGTCTTTAGAGAATTTTACCTTGAATTAGAGACTCTCAATCACCAATGTATAAACAATTATAGTTCATACCAATCACCATCCATTTCTTTTTTCTGGCTATTTTGTATAACTGTCTAACCATACTTCTCTTAGTGAAAAGTCTGACCACCTAGATAGATTATCCTTCTGATTCATATTTGAGTTGTAATAACTTTGCAGGTCAAAAACACTCCCGCGCACAATTTGGATGACAGTGTCTCAACTTGTCATGGCTATAGCGTACCTTCTATTTGCATCAGCTTTGAACGGGACCCTTTATGCAGCAACAGCATTACTTGGAGTATGCTATGGGGTTCAATTCTCTGTCATGGTCCCTACTGCCTCTGAACTTTTTGGGCTGAAGCATTTTGGTGTCATATACAATTTCATGTTGCTCGGAAATCCTCTAGGTGCAGTTATCTTCTCGGGGGGTTTAGCTGGTTATTTATATGATAAGGAAGTAGAAAAGCAGCAACAGCAAGGACTTGGTGGTATGATTTTTGCTTCAAGTGTATCTTGCTTGGGTCCTAACTGTTTTAGGCTTACATTCTTGGTTCTAGCTGGTGTATGTGGTTTGGGTTCCCTTTTGAGTGCAATTCTTACTATCAGAATAAGACCCGTCTACCAAATGTTGTATGCTGGGGGCTCTTTCCGTATGCCTGCTCCCTCCCAAGGTTCTTCACAACGTTGATTAAGCCTCTCAGATATTGATGTTCTGGAGTTTTAAGATTGTAATTGTGGTAATAATACAATAATTTAATGGAAACAGCTGACGTATCTTATTAGTTCTTGGAGTCTTGGGAAATAGCCACACTACTAAGCATTACCTAACGCTTAAAGTCCGCTAGTAGCATATACTAGTAAGACTCTTTTTTTTTCTTGAACGAATCCTTAATTTTATATTCAATTTTTTCATCCTGATGGATGGTTGATAATACTTCATTTATTTTTAATATTTTCATCTTAATCTTAACCATCCATCCAATTACGTATGATAAAAAAATTAAATAAAAAAATTAATTCAAGGAGCTACTCTTTTTTCTTTTAATGAGCTAAAATTGTCCGGCATGCTTTAGGCTGTTTCTCTCCATTTTCACATACTGTAATAGGGATCGTCTTTCCTTGCATTTTAAAGGATAGGAAGAGGAATGGGTATCATAGTGCTTGGTGTTACAAAGATGATCGAATACGTTTTCGTGGTGTTTGATCTTTGTGAAAAATGAGACAGGAGGAGACCTACTCACGGAGAAATAAAAAAGATCCCCAGAATGGGACACCTGATGATCCACCTCTCAATGCACGCATGCCGTCATGCGTACTAGGCGGATTCTGAAAAAATAAATAAATGGGAATTGAACAAATATCCTTCCTTTTTATTGGCCATCATAAATATTCACGGAGATGTTTACAAATATCCCTGACTAATCCGGGAAAAAAGTAAAAAAATAATAATACCAATTTTACCCTTCTATATATATATACGTTTTTGTACCTAATTGTTGTCGGTACATTTCAGAGTTAGAGAGAGAGAGATTCGAGAGGAGAGATTTTCGATTGAGAGAGAGTGAGGGATAAAGAGACTCTTCGATCGTTTGAAATCAAGCATCATCAGCAGTTCATCTTCTTTTTCTCCCTTCCCATCTTCTTCTTCTCCTATTTTTGGTGATTTCAATATCAGCTAAAGATTTAGGCGATCAAGAGATGTGATTTTTAGGTTTCGATCTTTGGTAATTTCAAGTTGAAATCGAAAATAAAACCAGACGAATTCCAGAGAGAGCGATGGATCAGGTTTGTACTAAAAACCCTTGAAATCTTCATTTGATTTGAAACTCGCATAAGTTGGATGTGTTTTTATGATGTAACTAGTAAAGATCAAATGGCCGTAATACAAGATTTTAATGATGTTGAAAATTGTTGGATTTCAATAGTAATAGTAAGTATCATCGTTTGACCAAATTCAGTGGTGGCGGTGGTATGTGTTGATAGTGGTCTTTGTGGTAATTAATTCAGTGGTGTTGGTGATGTTATTAGGGTTGGTGGTAATGAGACTGGTGGTAGTGGATGTTGCGGCGACGGTGGTTGTAGCAGCAGGTGTAGTTGCAGCGATGGCGGCGACGGTGGTGGTAGTTGTTGTGCTTGCAGTGGTGTGGTGGATATTGCAGCACTAGTGTTGGTGCTTGTTGTTGTGGTGTATGTTGTCGCAGTGGAGGTGACGGTGGATGTTGTCGCAGTGGAGGTGACGGTGGTGGATTTTGTTCTATTAGCTAGGGTGGTGGTGTTGGTAATAACAACATTGGTGTTGTTGGTGTAAGAGCAGCAATATAGTAGTGGACATTGTGGCAACAACACTGCTGTAATAGTAGCTCTAGCTTGTTTAGTTAAGAGATAATTTAGTAAATGTTTAAGCCACCCAGTGGTGCTTGTTTATAAATAATATGGTGGTTGATCGTTTTAGAAAAGTGGTAAAAATAGTTCGTTCGCTGAGACTTGTGAACATTCATTTTAGAGCTAATTTTGATTTAAACTAGAAAAAATTAACAATATTAGAAAGAACTGGAACTCAGGATTCCACCAAAATCACTTCTGAATAATTTCTACAACGATTCTGTAACAATTATAGCTCTTTTATTGACTCTGTTTCTTTGCCAAAAGTAGATTTCTAAAACATTAACTATAAATCACAAGCATGGCGCAGAAAATCATAAATCGATTAATATCAATGTAAAAGTCATTAAGAATCAAAAATAATTACCATTCATTCATGAAATATGACTTCCTCCATTGTCCCAGTGGTTGGGTTTAGCTAGACATAGATTTCTTAAAAGCCATTAAAATATTAAAGAAAATCATAAACTGTTTTTGAAAAGAAAAACTAAACCCTAGTTTTCTATCTGTGAGAAGTTGTCTAGAAAATTGTATCTAGGCTCCCCTATATATAGGCTTTGGTAACCTCCTCTTGATCCTTATCCAATTAAGAAACCTAATCTCATTAAACTATTCCACCTTCTTTTGATCCTTATCCAATTAGGAGACTTAACCTCCTCAAAACCAACAAAAACCCTAATTTTCACATCAAAGGCGAGCCCAAAACGCTTCTCTTATTTTTATTCCCGCGCAGGCCCAATAAGGCCCAACATATAACAAATCCAAGTTGGTTTCACGGTTTTGCTCATAACTTCTTCATACGATTCCTTTATTTTTCTTCGGAACAATCACCATATTCGCGATCCACTGCGGGTATTTTGCCAGTCTGATAGTTCCTGCTTCACTCCTTCTCTTCAGTTCCACTTCAGTTTCTTTGTGATAAATCGTCGCAACCTTCGTGATTCTCTGCTTGAAAGGCTTCATCTTTCAATATCCAACATATGACAAGCTAACGAGGGATCTATCCCTGACATGTCTTCCATCTTCCATGTGAATACATCCTCATATTTTCACAACAAATCCTCCAACTCCTTCCCCTCGCTCTTGCTTAGCTTCGTACCTATCTTGACTACCTTTGGCTCCTCTTCGCATCCCAAATTTACGTCTCGAGTAGGCTCTGTTGTTGTAAAATTCATCATTGGTTCTCCGAGGGGGGTTGGGCCCTTTAATTGGTACACTGACGGGCCTTCCTTGCTCGGATCCTCACTCAGAATTCCATTTCCTTTCGCCGCATTCACCTCATTCACCTTATACACCTGCATTTCTTGCTCATTCCTGCTTTCTTTGGCTTGCTTCTTCTTGGCTTTCTTTTTTTCCTGATTTTATCAGCTTGCTTCTCCTATTGGAGAACATCCACCTCATTGGAATACTTCGCTTCAGCAGGATCTCCTTTTACTTCGGCTACTCCATCCGGTGTTGGGAAACGCAAACATTGATGATAAGTTGAGGCTATTCCTTTGATTCCATGAACCCATGGTCTCCCAATGATGGCACTATAAGGCGATTCAATATTAACTACACATAAAGTAGTGATTGTTTCCATTTTCCCAAGATATATCACCATGATAAACTCTCCTTTCGGCCTTGAGGGTGCTCCATTGATTCCGTAAATATAGTAGGTTGACGGAATAAGCACGGAATCTGGAAAGTTCATTTGCTTGAAAGTTCAATAGAAAAGAATATCCACCGAACTTCATGTGTCCCCAAGACTTTATCCACTGCCCATTTGTTCATTTTCAAAGTAACCACTAGAGGATCCGTATGCGATCTCCCATTCCCCGGTGCTCCGGATGATGAGAAAATGATTGGCTGCGCTATCTATTTTTCTAAAAGTTGGGCTTTCTCGACGCTAAGATCTCTTTTCTATCACGGTCCCACTTGTGCACCCTACTCATGATATTTCTGTGGAAGTTTGTCTCAGATCTCGCTGAATGGATGATGGAATTGCATCACATATAATTGGTTCCTAGCTCAATCTCGATCCTATACACTCGCGGTGCTTCTGGATCTGCTTGTAAAGGTGGTGGCCGGGGAAGATCTCCCAAGAACTCCCGAAGCATTCCCTATTCTATCAAGCGTAACATTATCCTTTGCACATTCCTGCAATTGTCAGTAGTATGGCCATGTAATTGATGATATTCGCAAAATTGGTTATTATACCTGGAGAAGGGTGGCTTCACCCCTCTGTTGTGCGGATATGGAATATTTACAGACTCTATTTCTTCAATGTGTCGCATGATTTCCACCAATGGTGCGTTCAGCTTTGGTAGCTTTAACTCTTCAAACTTTGGGGCATTTGGTCTTCGCGCACCGAATCTTTGGTCATTGAATATTCCTCGGTGAGGTGGATGCTCCGAGTGTTTCTGGAACCTTCCGGCATCATTGCTTGGCCAATCTCTTCCTGACTTCATGCTTTGTTGGGGTGCTCGTTGCTACTCTTTGCGTCCGTTAGTTGTTGCCCCTTGCCATTGTTCTTGAAGCCTTGGATCATGGCTTCATATGTTTTAATTCCTTCATCACTACTTAATTCGCAACTGTCTCTTTGGCCTTCTTCAACTGATATTCTATTTTTTCTTGATGTTTTCTTTCATCACGCCTTTCTGGGCTATCTTCGTGATTTCCTTTTTGCTTGTTTTTTGTCTCTTGATACTTGTTCGTACGTGCCACTGATGATTTTTACTTTTCTGGAATTCCTTCCTACAATTTTGGTTCTCTTATTCGAGATCCAAAATTTTCTTTTTTAGCAGTTCTCGCTCCTGAGCCAATTTATTTTTTATTTCTCTGATTTTAACGAGCTTCACTTTCATTTCTTCAATTGTCAGCTCTCGCTCCGCGTCAGACTGATCCCCATCACTTAATGCAAAGGATTCCACTCTAACCTCTCCTTTTCTAATGTTCCTGAGGGAAACACTTTGCACCTGACTCACTCTTTCTTCATCATTATGATCTCCACCTACCGTTTCATCCATACGTTGGTCCTTTCTTGGATTCTTTATGTTACTGCCTTTCATTCTAGAGCTCTTTCTTTGGGCCTCTCTTTGTGCCTTTGACACCATCGCTGCTTACTCGAGGTTCTTCACAATAAAAGGTGATGTTTCTGTACTCTAGAGCGATTTCTCATCAGTGGCCCCCACGATTCATGATATTGAAAATAGATCCAATGATTATGATTAAAAAAAGACCAAGTTATAACCCCTAGATCTGAGAATCGACTCAAAATATTGAATATTTATCCTAAATCAATGATTTTTGCAACAGATCCCAGGTAGATCTTACAGAAAAAACTTAATTACCTATGATTTAAATGTTGAAGGTACTGTTTTTACGAGAATAAAATCTTTGACATAGACTTGTCAAGAACTAAATCCTGTTTTGAAATTCTTTTTGAAAATTTTCCTGTTAAAAAAAAATCTTAAAGATTCGAAGATTTTCATAGACCAAAGCTTGAAGATATTCCTATATTCTTTTATAAAGTTTAAGATTTTAAGTGTTTAGAAAATTGTTGACTAAATGTACGATTTACGCTTTGAAAACCTCAAGTTTTAAGAACTTCTTTTCCTTAG
This sequence comes from Papaver californicum, assembly GCA_023531435.1. Classification (NCBI taxonomy): domain Eukaryota; kingdom Viridiplantae; phylum Streptophyta; class Magnoliopsida; order Ranunculales; family Papaveraceae; genus Papaver; species Papaver californicum. The sequence goes on from JAJJMC010023397.1 coordinate 2,602,460, forward strand.
ATTATTGCTTTTCTAGATACTGACTCTTAGAAACTCAGATCTAAATTTTTTTTTCTCAAAATATCTAAGATCTAACTTTCTTTTTTTTCAAATGAAGTTGTAAAACTCTAGATCGGAACTTTCTTAGAAAAATAACTACAAAGTGAAACAAATCTTTGATGAGAACCTAAAATTCTTAGAGTTTTCCCTGTTTCTAGCGCCAAAGTGTAATTGTAGGAAAACCTATGACTAACCCCAGTGATTAATTTAGCACACTTCCTATGATTTCCAATTAGATTCTATGGTCAGGATTCACACAATAACACTTAAATGATGAACACAGAGGATTTACATGGTTCAATGTTAAAACTTATGTCCACGGGAGGGATTTCACTATGATATGATGAAGTTTACAACTCAAAAAGTTAACTTACAAACTCTCACAATTGTTCTCTCTCTCTTAGTCTTACCAAAATTACTCAACCCTTATTACATTGCACATTGGTCTATTTATAAGCAAATTACTAGAGTGAGTTAAAAATCTATTCACTTCGTCAACTCTCTTCGCTGGGGAAGTCTTCGATGTAGATTTCTTGGAGAATAATCCATGTTAGCCGGTGTCTTACTTCGCTAGCTGATTCGCCTGGTGGTCTTCGTTACTATTCTGTGGTCTTTCTGCTCCTAATCAAATCACGCCTCGCCACCTTTCCCAACAAGTATCATACTGCTGATCTGCCCATTCTGCTCGCGCATTAGATGCCCAACTACCCAATTCAAACTTGACCATTGATCCTTGGTTAGTGCTTTCCACGTGTTGAGGTCCTATGGAATAGGCGGAAATCCTAAGTTAATAGGGTATAACTCCAGTACTCGCTTGAAATACGTCTCTACTATGTTTGTGCCTTGAGATGTGAACAAATGACGAAGGGATTTTCTGTCCCCATAATTACAAAACCAATAAAAACTCTGAAAGTTGACGATTCCCCCCAGAACAAGTTCAGGGAATTCAGCCGTGGAAGTTCTGTGGCTTGAGACTAGCTCAATATTGCATAGATATTTATATATATTTAAAGAGGCTACGAGATCAGCACAGGGCCCTATACATATTTGTAGAGATTGTATTCTTAATTCTTTTGAAGAATATGGATAAAAGTACATGAATCATATTTTTGATATAAGATCATAAAATATATGCAAATACTTCTATAATTCTGTTGCTGGGCAAAGAGTAATTTTACGATTTTCTCCTTTATCAAAAATCCCCCATTAACATTAAGTCCCTTGCTTAGTGCGAAATATTAATGTTTCGTGGTAAGCACTAGATGTTGACAATATACTTCTAATAAATATGTGAAGCCAGAAATTCAAGAATATAAGAACATATACTTAGCTTTTGCTTCCATGGACTGAGATAGACACCCCTTAGCATTAAACCTAGATGGGGTTAACAAAAACCAGCATTGATGTTATGAAAACTGTCGTGAATAGCAAAAATGCATTATTGAGCGTCAAAGCGTCATGGGCCTTAGCTTGGTCTCCTTGGTCCAACAAGGAAACACGCCTTTATATTCACGTTCGGGAATCAATTCCCTCTTCTCTGATTTATCTCGTCTTCTCTTCCCATTCCTCTTCCCCTTGCGGAAAGACATCAAAGGGGTTGCTGTTCCATGGTGTGATGTCGGTTTTTAAGCCCTGAACCAAGGAGAAACAACCTCTTCTATGATTTCAGTAGTATATTCCATGGGCAAAACGTTGTAGAATCTTCATACAGTGTCAGTTTTTGATGATTGACCCCCAGTATCTTGACCAGAAGATAAATTTCAATCACTTAAATCGAAAAAATCTGGATTCTGAGCCCATATGGGTAGTCAAAATGACCTTACAACAAAATTCAGGAGAAATCCAAGAAAATTTTGACAGTTTTCAGCCGTAACGTCGTCTACGGTTTCGGCTATAACTCTTAGCTCGTTCATCCGATTGACACGCCTTTTTAGTATGTTATAGTAGACGTCCATCTGAAACATTTGGTATATAACTCATGATTATATTCTTCACTAATTATCCACAACTTTCAAGTTTTACAGAGGGAAGTGCAGAGACGCCTTTGATGAGATTTTTGTAAAACGTCTTGTAATAGCTCCGGACAATATATTACCACCGAAAATACTTTATAATAAATGTATACTCTATTAGTGGATATGCATTGTGAATTTTATGGACCACGCTTTAATTTTCTATGTTTGGGACGTTCTGACCCATTATGCCCATAATCTCTATACTTTTAGAGAGGACCGACTCAAAATAATATGATGAAGTAATTGATAGGAAGATGGATATTATCAGGAGTCATGATGTTGATGTTATGTCATTTCCAATCCGAAATCATGGGAGAATTTTTCTTGACGTATTTTGTTGAGGGCGACACTCCAGATGATGTTGATACATATAACAACGGTATAACATAGATTGCACTAGTTGATCGTCTTCACATAAGTGTTAGTCTTGACTTATGAATTAAATAGTTAACGACGAGACTGAATAAAATAGTTAACGATGGAAAAAAATTTCTAATTTTAAATCTCAAAGGAATGTAATGCTAATTAGCAAACTTTGCACGACAAGTTTTACAAAATTCCATCTTATTAAAAGTACTTCAAATTAACCATTTTTATGATCCTATTTTAATTATTGAGTATGCCTCAAATAATTGAAGTAGACCTAAAACTAGACAGGTTAATTAAGCACCTGATTAACAATCAACAACAAGCCGGTAAAAAAGGAACGATGAGGAGAGAGAAGGAGTGTCAGCTTGATCGAAAAAGTTTTAAAGTTTCTGTAGAAACTTTTAAAGATATAGAGTTGGTGAAGATCTTGGAAAAGGGAAAAGGAGGAGCTAAGGCTTGGATAGCTATTACTATAGAAGTGGTGCAATGGATTGCAGACAAGCTTGTGGTGTTTTTCAAAAGGAAATTGTGATTACAAAAAATCTCGCGTCTTTGGATCACAACCGTCATAGTTTTTAAAATGAAATCAATACATATTAACACTTAGAATATGTTAGCAATAAGCACATGAAATTGTAACATGAATCAACACAAGAGTTTAACGTGGTTCGACAATCAAATTGTCTACATCCATGGGTTGTAAAGATTTGTATCATTCATATTAATCCTTATAAGTTACAGAAAGAAATTATGCCTTATGATAAAAATTGAACTAATCAAAGAACAACTATACTTTGAAATTTACACAAGTCTCATACCTAAACTCTTTGCTCTGATCTTATGCCTTCTGTCCAATTTTTACCAAATTTTTCCAGTCCCCATTCCTGTTTGAAAGCTTGGTATTTATAGCAAATTTCCATGGGTCCCTCCAATCTAACTTTCCACCTATTTGTTCTTATCCAGGCTTTGGAGTGTAGTGTATCCCGCAAGGCATATTCGTGTTTTCCACAAGACTTCTTTGTGCTTTCCGCAAGACTTTGTATGCGTATTTCCCATTTCCTTTAGCTTCTCGCTTGATGTCCTGCAACTCTTCTGCGAATTTTTACTCAAGTTGTTGTTTTGGATTTGGATGAACCTTGCGACCTTATTAGAATCATGGCATGTCTGACATGTGGCCATTGAATATGATTTATTATGCTTTAGTTTCTTTTGTTCCGCAGCCTGTACAGTTGAAACGTGTCTTTCATGCATCGATGCTTGTCAGTTTGCTTTACTGTGTCATGCTTTCCCGCAGCTTATGTGTCGGTGAAGCAGCAAAGCTATCTGTTTTGAGCAGTGTGCTATACTTTCCCGCAGCCCACGTGTCGATCATGCAACGAAGCTGTCTGTTTCAGTAATTCTTATAAAGCTTTGTTTCAATGTTTCTCGTTTTATTGTAATCTGATGCGCTTTCCGTTATATTGGTCCATGTATAGTTTGGGATTTTATACCCTCACAGAAATCTAGAGAAAAAAGGTTCAAAGAGGTGATTGGAAATAATATATATGTAATTAAGTTGCAGAATAATGCTCAAGGGGAGTATATAAGGGTTTCTAGGCACAGAGAAGGAGAAGAGGAGAGGTCCTTTAGTATTTGTATCCCTGGAGGTGATAATAGATGTTATTGGTCAATCATGGCTGAAGTCCTCACCACCACCTTAGAAAATTGGGGATTAAAGAAGAAGTCGTTGTAAAAGAGGCCAAGAGAAGTAGATTTTCCGAAGGTAATCTCAAAGGTCGTAGATAGAATAAGAAGAACCGGGGTTATGAAGATTTCTAGTAAGATGCACTGGGATCAGGTGGCTTTCTTTATTAAGAAGAAGTTGGGGATTCATAGGTTTGTGGAGATGAAAATCGTGTAGCTTTATTTAATATGGAGGAGGGTGAGTGGCAGGAAATTTGGAAGCCGTTAAGGTTGAAGGTTAAGGGGGTGGATTTATTTTTAAGTATTTGGGATGGTGATTTACCGGAAAAATACAGTGAGAAGGTGAAAGAACACCATATGAAGAAGAAAAATGATGTGTTTCATTTTCCGATTGGAAAGTTATTGGATAATGTTCATTGGTTTAATATTAGGGGATTACCTAAAGAAAAATGGTCCTCTAAATGTCTTAAAAAGATGGGAAATGAGTTATCTTTGAGAGAGTTTCATCGGATAGCAGTTGAGACACTCAAGCTTGAAGGGTACCATTTTTTCAGAATTGCAGTTAATGGCAATATGGGGTAGACACCGGCTGTTCTGGTGTCGAAGATCGGAGAGGAGAAGGTGGTGATGATGGGATCATAAATATAAGGAGAAAAATTAAGCTCTCTGAGCTGGATTATTTGCGAGAATTGAGAGATTTTGATAACAACTTAAGGAAAATTTTTAATTTTCAAAATGTTGTTGAGGAAGACGAGGCGGGAAAGCAGCTGCTGATTGAGAATGGTGGACGTGGAGATGAGGAGGAGTTGGAAGATGAGGTGGCAGTAGACTTGGCAGGTGACGTGGAGGAGGGGAGATGGGTTTATGTAAAGAAAACAGAGAGTCCGAGTCTTAATATTAACACGAGTCGGCTCAGAAGATCGATAATATTTCTTCTTGTTCAGATTCTAGGGTTCCAAATACGCCCCAAACTGAAATTATCCCAAATAAGGAAGACAATACAGAGAAAGGAATTGTTGAGGAAGGAAGAGAAGAGGAAGGTCAGATGACTGAAGGGTTTACAGAGATTGAAGAAATTAATCTCCTTTCAGATATAGAAAATAAAATATTTTCTAGATTAGGGGATGTGCAGATGTCGAATTTGGAGAGTATGAAGATGATAATGGAGGCGTCTGAACTTTTTATGTTACATTTCTGCAAATACGGTGGTGTGTGTAAAGGGGATAAAAAAACTTTGTGTCATACAATTATGAAGCAGGTTTTTAAATACAAGGATAGGTTTATGAAGCATAAACAGACTACGGCTTCTCAAGAAATTGTCACTTTGAATGCTCAAATCTGTGGGGTTGAGAAGGAACAGGACTTGGTTGAAGTGAGGGTTAAAAATGGCTCAGATAATTCTTTGTGTGTAGATGGAAAGGAGCAGGACATAAGGATATCAATTGGCGGAGCTGAAATGGAGCACATCACAAAGGTAAACAATGTTGCTAATGGATTTTAAAATTGTTAATTGGAATGTGCGTGGGTTGAACTCATTTGATAAAATCACAGCTCTTAAGGATTTAATTCTTGTTCAAAGGTGTACTATTTTTCTTGTTCAAGAGACTAAGATGATGAGGATAAATCAGTGCCTAATTCGACATCTTTGGTATGATGACGATTTTGAATGGGAGTTTTTACCTTCTATTGGCAGTAATGAAGGGGTGTTGTCGATGTGGGATGCCTCGAAGTTAATAAAGGAGGATGTTAGGAAGGGTTATAACAACATCACTACTGTTTTTTCTTCGAAATTGAACGGATTCAAGTGGGAAGTATGCAATGTGTATTCTCCTTGTGAATACAATGACAGGGCTCTATTTTGGGAGGACTTGGATGAAATCAGACATTGGTGGCAAGGGCCAATTTGCTTTGCTGGGGATATGAATGCCGTGAGATCTGAAGTACTGAGAAGTAAGGGGGAGGGAGAAAGCAGAAATAATGATTTTCTCAACAATTTTATATACAATGAGGAACTAGTGGACCTTTCATTGGTAGGTGGTTCCTACACTTGGTCTGATATGCAGATTGATCCATTGTTATGTAGAATTGATAGGTTTTTATTGAGTGTTGATCTTGATTTGGCGTTTCCTGAGGCTATTCAGATTGCTTTTACAAGAGTTATATCTGATCACAAACCTATCATGTTAGTTTCTAAGCCTAATGTGAAATGTGCACCTTATTTTAAATTTGAAAATTCTTGGATTTTTCATAAAGACTTTGCTACGAAGGTGGAGGAGTGGTGGAATGCTATGGTGTATGAGGGGGGAGCTAGTTTCACTTTCTTTAAAAAGCTACAGAATTTGAAATATTTCTTAAAGAATTGAAGGAAAATTTTGGGGCTGTGAAGAAGGAGAAGAGGGATTTAATTATGAAGATTGATCAATTGGATGTCATTGAAGAAGCTAGAAAACTGAGTGATGTTGAATTTGAGGAAAGAGTGAACTGTTCCCATAAGTTGAAGAACATCAAGGTGATGGAGGCAAGGAAATGGTATTCAAGGGCTAAGCAAAATATTTTCAAGTATGGTGATTCTAACACATCTTATTTTCATAGAATTGCCAATGCTAGAAGAAAGAGGAATACAATAGCTAAGATGGAAATAGAAGGTGAAGACTGTTTTGATCAAGGTAGAATCAAATTAGAGATGAGAGATTATTAAGCTAATCTTTTTCAGGACAAGAATGATGTTTCTTTTGGCATGAATAGTTTACATTTTCCGCTTATAAACGAGGCAGAAAGGTCGAATTTGGAGATGGAGTTTACTGAAGAGGAGGTGTATGTGGTGGTAAAACATAGTGGGGCGAATAAATCACCGGGACCGGACGGTTTCTCTATGGAATTTTACAAGTGCTGTTGGCACATTATTAAAGAAGATTTTATGAAGTTGATGCAAGAATTTAATACTTATGGGACTTGGGATTGGAGGCTGAATTGCTCTTTTATGTCTCTTGTGCCTAAAAAAGAAGATTCTTGTTTGCCAAAGGACTTTAGGTCTTTGAGTCTTCTTGGCAGTGCATATAAAATTTTGTCTAAGGTGCTAGCTAATAGATTACAGAAGGTTATGCATAAGTTGGTGTCGGATTATCAAGGGGCTTTTGTAAAGGATAAACAGATCTTAGATGGAGTTTTGATTGCTAGTGAATGAATAGATAGTAGGTTAAAGTCTGGTTTGCCGGGTATATTGTGCAAGATAGACATGGAGAAGGCTTTCGACAACGTAAAATGGAAGGCTCTTTTATGTATATTGAAGAAGCATGGTTTCGGAGAGAGATGGATTTCATGGATAAAGTGGTGTATTACTTCTTCACATATCTCAGTGCTGGTTAACGGTAGTTCTACAGAGAAGATTAAAACTACGAAAGGCTTGAGACAAGGAGATTCTATGTTTCTTTTTCTTTTAGTTGTTGAGGTTCTTTCAAAACTTATGGGAGATGCGGTAGCTAGGGGACAGTAGACTGGATTTCAGATAGAGGAGGGAGATATTTCAATTTCACATTTCAGTTTGCTGAGGATACTCTTTTGTTTGTAAATGCAAGTGTGGAAGAGATTTAAAGACTTCTTCTTATTTTAACTACTTTTGAGATGCTTACTGGAATAAAGCTTAATTTAGAGAAGAGTTCCATGGTGAGTATAAGAGCATATGGTATCATTGGTTCTTTGGCTTTAGAGCTAGGGTGCAAAGTTAAAAGGCTACCTATAAAATATTTGGGACTGCCACTAGGCGCTACAACTAGAAATATATCTGTGTGGGATGAAGTTATTAACAGAATGGAGAGGAAATTGGCGTTATGGAAGAAGAAAATTTTGAATAAAGCAGGGAGGTTAGTGCCCATTAAAAGCTGTTTGTCAAGTCTTCCATATATTTTCTATCTTTAATTCATATGCCTGCTTCAGTTGAATTGAAACTCACTATATTAATGAGGAATTTTCTTTGGGATGCTCCACCTGAAAAACAGAAGATGTGTTGGGTGTCGTGGGTTAAGGTTTGTACTTCCAAGAAAGCTGGTGGTTTCGGAGTGAAAAATATCTGATACATAAGTAAGGCTCTGCATTCGAAATGGATATGGAGGTATTCTAGGGAGAGGAAAGCACTTTGGAGAAAAGTGGTACAACAAAAATTCCAGAATAAGAGCGTTATTTTGCTGCCTTCATATGATGATAAGCCTCAGGGTAGAGGTTTGTGGAAGACGATGTTAAAATCTACTTCTTTTCTATAGGATCATGTTTCTTTTAAGGTTAATAATGGTGAAGCAACAAGGTTTTGGTGTGATAAATGGACCACTGATGGTCCTTTAAAGAAAAATTACCCTGATATTTATAGAGCTTGTAGTAAGAAAAATGCTTCTATAGGCGATATGGTGCAGGATGGGAGATTGGTGTGCTTTTCTAGGAGAAATTTGTCTCATTTAGAACAACTTCAGTGGAACCTTCTTTGTGATGAGCTTGGACCAGTTCCTGTTTTGGAGGAAGGTGTGGAGGACGAAGTGTGTATACTGGAGGATTTCTCTGTCAAGAAAGTGTATAACCTGCTAGTACAAGAGAACGTAGCCTGTGGTTTTGAGAAGTTTTTGTGGAAGAAGCAGATTCCAAACAAGGTTAATTTCATGATATGGGCTAACTTCAATGATTCTTTGCCTACTCGTTCGATGCTTAAGCACAGAGGTATAAATATATACAAAATGATTGTTGTCTATATGCCAGGAAACGGAGGAGACGACAGATCATATGTTTTTACATTGTAAGTTTTCTTGTGAAATTTGGGAGCATTTTATTTAGGCTTTTAAGGTCTCTTGGGCAATGTCAGATACAGTTCTGCATCATTTCGAAGCTTGGAGATTTAATGCTGTCACGGGTAGATTCACGGTTCTTGGGGATAGCATGAATTATGCGATTTGGTGGCATGTTTGGAAGGAAAGGAATAATCGTGACTCTGGTTGAAGGGATAAGTCTGCCAATGAGGTGATTTTGCTCGTCAAACGAACTTTAATTCTTTAGTTTTTTGAGAAAGATACATTTAGAGGGTACGATGTAAATATAATTTTATTTAATTGGGAGATATTTCTTCATAATTAGATGTGAAGATTGGATCCTGGGTTTGTAAATATTTTTTTTATTTTAATATAATCTTCTCTTTTTCAAAAAGAAAAAAGAAAGAAAAAACAATCAACAGCATACTCGAGAATTATAAAAGAATTTTCTATAATGGCATATCAAGTAAATAGATATATCAAAATATAGATATACAATTTGTTCAAACTCATCACAAACTCTATTTTGTTCCTTCTTAAGCTTGAGCTACCCTTACACGAACTTATACAACATAACTTACTGCGCGAACTTCCTAATACGTATCTCAAATGTTCACAGAAAAATCGCAAGACACGTTGGTTGGTAATGAGACTTTTTAAGGCAGTGATGGGGAAGGAGATGTTGGTGGTTTCAACTCTGGATACTGCAAAACCAGATTAATATTTTTTTAAAAAAATGGTAAAACTTGCACTTAATTTAAGGCAGTGGGGGAAGGAGATATCAGTGGTTTTACAGAGGGGATACCATTATTAACAGGTCTATACAGGACAAACAAATCCTAAACAATTTTTACCGTCGACGGACCAATTAAATTATATCCCCTGCTAATTTTAGTATCCCCTTTATAAATCATGCTTATTTAATAAATTAATAAAACGAAAATAAATATAAGTTCGGATCAGAAAGCTAATCAATAACGAAGGAAAGTTTATGACAAGTAGGGACTTACGGATGCGTATGGAGAAAGTGGTCTTGAAAATCCAAGAGTTGGTTCTGCTTTAACTTCAGTTTTGGCGACGGAATTACCTTCAGCTGGTGCCTCTAAATCTGCATCTGCCTTAACTTCAGTTTTGGTGATGGAGCTACCCTCTGCAGGTGCCTCTACTTTGAGCTCGGGTTTCAGTTCAAGGTTCTTTTCAGTTTTCAGGACATTGCTAGTAACATCAGTATTTGGAACTTCTTCGGTAGGTGCTGGCAAAGCTTTCTTATTGATGGAGGACGGTAGAAAAGACAATCCAATTTGCTGAATTACATATAGAATTAGAGTACGAAAAAAAAAGAGCAATAGACCCGTAAAATATTACATCACAAACAAGCTCTCGCATAAACTTGTAAAGTTACTTCTCATATAAATTTTTAAAACATAGTAGAAACAATTTACCTTTATTTCACCAACAAGCTCCTTAGGAGCAATCTTTGTGGTCAAGAACTCATCAATTTGTTGAAATGTTTCCTTACGGTTCTGTCAGTCGAAAGCAATTAAAGAAAGATGATATAATTGTTGGATGTTGGATGAGATGCAATTAAACTAGTTGATGGGGTCATTGTTCTAGATAAAAGCATAGTTATTCAGAGTCATAATATACTTTCTTCCAATATATTATATTAATCATATAATGAGAAGGAATATTGAGACTAACTTCAGCAAATAGAAGCTTCTTGCTGACAAACTGAATGAGCGCTGCAGAACCAAGAAGTTCGAGTATTGTTTCTACCTGCAAAAAGAAAACCATCACATTGTAATGTTCACGTTCTCGTAAAAGAAACAGCAAGGAATGCATATTTCCAGGAAGGAAATGTGATGAAATCACAACCTCCGTAAATGCCAATAGACCTAGTCCAGTAGCTGCTGCAACTCCAAGGGTGAGTGACAAAGCCTCGGAAGTCTCCTGCATCAGGTTCCAGTAAATTCATGAGGGTCATGCATTTTACACAGACATTCTCAAAACATCAATTTTTAGCTGTGTAGCAACAATACGGGTATGAATGTCTGTGTCGGGTATGAGTACCAGTGCTTCAACATGGTGATAAAACTTTTAGGAAACGTGGACACTGGAGTTAGTGTAATCTTCGTAATAAATAAACCGGCTATATCTAAGCTTATATATTAAAGAGAAGGAATATAAATCATGAGCTACATACTCCAAGAGCACCACTGAATGATTCTGTTAAACTACCAAATTCAAAACTTAGCGTCTTCTTCGGCTCTATCCAAGGAAGCCCACTACTCTGCACCATCAGAATAATTCATCACGATTCATGTATCAAAATATCCGAATATGGATGCTTATTAGAACAACAGAAGTAATAATTAAGAGGACTAACCATCCATCCTCGAGTTCCTTCTGCGCCATCTTTTATTGCGTAAGCAGCTTTGAAACCATTGACAGTTACCAATTCCGCAACCAGTTCAGAGTTTCCATCAAACCTGAATTCCATTATAATTTGGATTTTTGATGGAGTTGCTTAGTTTTAGAATCCAACATAAATTCAAAATTAGAGGGTAGAGAGATGGAACACCGACTATGACAAAACTTGAGAATCACAGAGCTATAGTATCAATACTTGCAAAAAATTTGTAATATTAGTATTTCCTAAACATAACTAAGTTCTGTAATATTCATTCATTAGTCTGTTGAAGATGTGTTGAGCTTCCTAACAATCACTGTGAGCGATATTACGTTCACCTCTGGATTATAAGTTTATAACCAATAGATAAATCAACTACAATTGGATTCCAGTTATAAGCTCTAGTTGTCTGTTGTCTGTTGTCAATAATAGAAACCTGCAAACAGTGTTGTAACTTGAAACAGTTGCTCTATTTTTAGCCAATGAACCTATTAGTTTAGATATGCTTCATGTGCACCTCAATAACCACATAATTCTGGGGTAAATTCGAATTTTTAGAGAAGATGGTTGGTAAACAACTTAACTAAGTACAAATTTCTCTTTTTTATGATCAAAATTTCTTATCTGGTATGTTAGGATTCTTAACAGTGTTACATTTATCAGAAAAAAATGACTACAACTATTCCGTTTACCAAAAAAATATTAGAATCTACTAATAATATAAAAACCAGGCAGTTAAGAGGTTTTACTTGTCAAGAATGAGCAATGTAGTATTCTCTGGTTCCTTGAACTTTAAAGACAATTTCTTCAAGAACCCTGGTTTGTCATCACCTTTATATACAATAGAAACTGGTTTTTTCTTCAATCCTCTAATATCTGGACTACCCATTTTCTTAATTTCAGCTGCTGCTCTAATATCAAGTAATTGAGCATTTCCATCTTCGGCTAATTTTGAGTAGGAATTTTTTGCAGATTCAAGACCCCATGCCTTGGGTTTCTTACTAAAAACTTGAGATAATACTAATGGAAGTCCTAAAATTGCAAATCCACCAATTATAATTGCAGGGTTTTCTGTAACAAATTTAACAGCATTGTCAACGAAATCAAAATCTATATCAGAATTGTTTGGGCTTACAGATTGTTGTAAAGCTTCTTCATATGTAAGTGCTTTTGCAAACCCACTACTAAGAACAGAAGATAATGCAACTAAACCTCCATTTAAACTTTTTGATATTGTAGAAGAAGCATTAGGAGTAGAAGATTTTAAGAAATTGAGTTGAGGAATTGAAAGTAGTGATGAAAATTTTCGGGGTTCTGTTCTTCTATCAGAAAGAACTGATACAGGGGTTAAGCTTGATGCATTTAAAGCTTCCATTGCATTTAAGTTTCTCAGGAAATTGACAGAAAAGCTTTAATTTCCATCAGAATATTAAACTTTCCTGTAAATTATGTTTTCTTTTCTTTTCTTTTCTTTTCTTGAGAAGATAGAGAAAAAGAGATGAAAGGCTTAGGTTCATAGAAGGTCCAGTTGATTGAAGTGGGCATCAACGCTGAGCTGGAAGGAGAAATGGGCAATTAGCGAATAACAAAGTGACACGTACATATAAAAGATGATACGTTCAGATCATGTTAAACCTGAGTGGCTTGATTTTCTTCATCCATTCTCATCGGGGCAGTCTCCTGAGCAGTTAATATATGCGGCTGTAAAGTCTTATGTGAAAAGAATGGAGTAGTGTAATACATAGTAATTTGCTAGTCAGTACATAGTATTGAAATCAAAAATCAAACTCTTTTTTAGATAAAGCAAGATATTATTAAGAAAAAATTAACCTGGTATATGATGTTTATCCTTGGCAAATAAATAAAATATTCAAGGTTCAAAATTACAATAAACTTCCAAAGAGGTTTTCAAACTCCCGCAGTGTTTAAAAACACCGTCTTCAAACTATGTAACCTTCCAACTACTAAATTTATCGAATAAAAGTTTTATTTCTTTAGTAAAGTGAAAATTTTCCCATCAAATTAAAGGAGTGTCTGCATGTATAGATTTCACCACGAGTTCGGCATCAACTTCTATATGAATCTTTTCAGTCTTTTAGTAAATTACTCATAAAAGTGCTTCCTTGACTGCAATACACTCTCCTGCTTCTGGGTCTAGGACTTGCTCTGCATACGATCCTTTGACACCATTGCAGACACCTGCATAGTTGCAAAGAACCAAACTGGTACCAGATAGTTAGTATGATAATGAAAAAACGCATCCACATTGATATTGTAAAAGTCTATTTTAGGAGGTATCCAGGAACTACTAACTGGTAATACAAAATTGGTATCAGACAAAGCAGAATTTGAACATAAATGAGAATGAGATTCAGCTAAAAGAGAGAACGAGTGTAAATTATTTAAGTGACGTTTAATTCCAATGACTGTTGAGATAGAGTTTAGAGATTTTTTCTTCAAAGATGAATTCACATCTTTCTTTCCATATGATCCAACAACCAACCATTAGTTTAGATTTCCACTTTTCAAGCTTTTCTAGACTCAACTTACCAGTATTAATGAACTATGATAAAATTCAAGACGTAATGGAGTTGCAGTTTTTGTGGACTTCATCAATATTAATGTTGGTTTCTATTCAAACATTTCTTGCATGACTGCAAGTCACTAGCAAATGAAGCAAGGACTCTTCAGACTGATTACTGATATGGTTGTAGACAAGTGGTAAATAGGTTCGTTGCTCGGACTTGTTGAGACTTGATTTTAGACGTAATTCTAATTTGATCTAGCAAATATATACAAAGGACGGTAGCAATATTACGAATTAATGGGACTCAGGATTTCACCATTAATCATATCAAGTGATAACTGTTGATTCTTAACAATTCTAACCAATATTATTGACTCTGGTTTTTTTTTTTCCAAAAGTAGATTTTTAAAACATTGAATGTAAATCCTAAGCATGGACCATCAAAACACTTAAGATAAGCATGATCCATCAAATTAAATGACAATCAATTAAAAAAATCATAAATCTATTAAAATCAATGCAAATAGTCAAAAGAATCAAACATAGTTACCATTCAATTGTGAAAATTGGCTTCCTTCATTTTCCCAGTGCTGGGTTTTAGATCATGTTGCTCAAAACACTCTCAAGAGATAGGTACATAGCTCAAAATTGCTTGAGAAGAAGAAAATACAAGAAAGAACTGATCAAAGGAGTCACAGAAAGATTAAAATCTTTTATAGAATAAACGACCCCTTTCTATAGCAGTTAAACAAGCACAGACTTAAAGTGTATTATAACCCTAAACTGTTGCAGGAACTATTCACAGAACCGTTACAAAAGGTGTTGAAATTAAAAGAAAAGGAGTTCACCCTATTGCAACGGTTTCTTCATCTTCTTCCTCTTGACCTGAACTAGCAGCAACTTTTTCTGGGTTTTTTTTTCTAGCTTCTCTGGCAGAGCCACCCCCCACAAATCCTTCTATCGACTCCCTTTATAATAGAACAACCAAAATCTTCTCTTTAATTCAATATCTTCTTGGCAGATCGAATCTTGAATATATGATATTTTTTTCTCGCTGTTTCAATCCCGAGAATAATATCTTCCCTTTTTTTCTTCTCATGTTTCCTTGTTCAATCCTGGGATGTTGTCTTTTTAGAATATCTTCTAACTCAAGATATTATTTTTGCAACAAAATCTTGAAGGAATATATCTTTTCTTGACTTGTGATTTTCTTCCTTAGATAACGATTTAATGACCTTATATGAGTATTCTTTCTAAAATTAGACAAATCTTGTAATAAAAGCTTGAGAGAATCCCATACAAGTCGTTACCCAAAACTATCCAGTTTGAGAAGAGATTTTTTCCGTCTAATTCATGTTTTGAATTTGAAATAAGTGGGTTCCTTTATCAAAAGTATTGGGGTGCCTTTATCACTTTTCCAGGGTGCCTTTAACATTTTTCAACCAACTTTTCCACAATTGTTTATTATTCAAAAATACCTAAAAACATAGAAAATAACAATATTAGTACAAAAATTGGGAACTATTAATACAAATATGAGATCAAATAGGACACATAAATGTGTCTATCAATTACATATACTACAGTTAGTCCCCATCTCTCTGCTGAACTGACTTAGACTAGTTTTAGTAGGGACAATGCTTTTTAGGAATTTCCAAACAAATAGTTTGACTCTGTGAGGGATCTTTTGTTTCCAAAGTTGTTTCCAGACTTCTTTAGGCATTAAGTTACTAGAAACCTGAGTCAATTGTCTTCTATTTGCAGTTAATTTGTTGTAAGCACTTTTAACAGAAAAAACACCATCTCTAGAAGGACACCATATAATCGAATCATCTTCTTGGTAAAACAAATGAATTGTGTTAATATGATTCACTATATTGCTATCAAATAAAGAAGCAAGTAAAGTATTATTCCAGAAATTTGTGTTTGGAATGATGAGTTTGCTGACTATTTGGTAATGAAGATCGCTAGGATTGTTAGGAGATCGAACTATATCCAATCCTATGATCCATTTATCAATCCAAATATTAGTACCCTTACCATTGTTAACAACCATGAAGTAGTTCTGCTGAAGAATTGTTCTACCAAATTATATACCTTGTCAAACTCAAGATGAATTACTTTTACTAGAAGCTAAATAAAAAAATTATTATTACTGAAGTATTTATATTTTAGGATTTTGACCCAAAGTTTTTCTTCTTGAGTGCAGATTCTCCAAGCCAACTTGGTAAGAATGGTATGATTTAGAATTTCAAGGTCTCGAAAGAAAAACCAGTATCATATTTAGAGAGACATAAGTTACTCCAAGCAGTGAAGTTAGTCCATTTACTAGATTTGTAGCCCCAAAAAAATTTCCTTTGTAGAGAATCCAGTTTCCTGATCAAATTTTTGGAAGTTTAAAAGTATTCATCTGATATAGTGGAGCTGAGTTGAGAACAATTTTACTATAATAGTTATTCCTGTTTGGTTTAAAGTCTTGGATAGACAGCCTGCTAATCTCATTTCAAAATCTCTTGAACATCTTCAAAAGCATCCTGTTTAGATTTACCAATTAGAAAATGAGAGCCAAGTATTTTTCCTTCTTATCCATTTACTTAACCCCTATAATGTGCCTTGAGATGTCACAAATATCTTGGTTAAGATTACCACTGAAGTAAATGGTAGACTTCTCAAAATTGATAACTTGTCCTGACTTAGAGCTGAAATCCTGCATAACTTGAAGAAACTTATTAACACTTGTTAAATTAGATTAAGTGAAAATCAAGCAATCGTCTACAAAAATAAAATGATTGACTTGAGAGGAACCTCTTGCAAAAGAGATCCCTTTAATAGATTTATTATGGTGAGCTTAAGTGAGAGTTCTGGACAAGAAACTCCATTGCTAAGATGAACAAATAAGGTGACAAGAGATCACCTTGTCTTATTCCTCTACAGGGAGTGAATTCCTTTCATGGCTACCACTGAGAAGGACAGATATAGAATTGGTACTAATACATTGATAAATTAAACAACACCAATCTTTTGAAAATCCAAAACTATTAAGAACCTTGAGAAGAAAAGGCCACTATAATCTGTCAAAGGCTTCTTTGACATATCTACCTTAAGTGCCATCCAACCAACATTACCTTCTTTTCTCTTTATAGAATGAATTAATTCATGAGATATAATTGTGTTGTCATTGATTAGCCTCCCTAATACATAAGCAGCTTGATATGGATTTATAATTTGCTAAATGAGGATTTTCGTTCTATTCACCAAAACTTTAGGAATAATCTTGAAAGAAGTATTACAAAGACTTACTAGTCTAAAGATGGAACAATTATTTTTTTATTCTTAGGAATAAGAGAAATGTAAGTCTTGTTCATGCTCTTAAGAATATGCTTAGAAATGTAAATCTTACCTCAGATCCTACTAAGCTTCATGAGGAAAGCCTTCAGGTCCATGTGCTGACCAATTTTTCATGCTCTTGAGGGTGCTAAGAATCTCATCATTAGTGGGTGGAATCATTAGTAGTATGTCATCCTCTTCCGTTATCATACTTGGGAGAATGTTATAGTGATGCTCTGACACTCCAAATCCTTTTTCAGGTTTAACTAAACTCGATATGTGTACCAAATAGGTTATCCCTTAGTATTATTATGGTGCTCGATTAGTGCAAGCTAGAGAAACACAAGAATTTAGCATGCTTTACAGGTGGCCAGACATGATCTAGGGAGGTTTTTTTTCATTTTACAAAACTAACTCTTATTATAGCCAAATTCCCTTTCTTTGTTTTAGGGGGATTCCAACCATTGTTCTCTAAAACGGATTTTCATTTTTCTCCGATCTTAATTTTTATATTCATCTTCTCAATGCATGAATTTGGTTCTATGTTTAGAGGAATTTGAGCATTAGCCTTTCAGTGATTTGGGTTAAAGTTTGATATGGATTCGGTTAAAGGTGTTGGACGAGAGGCTAGGTTTTGTCGTGAGTTCGTGGCTGTGAAAACAGTCCATGCCTGATGCTGATGCTGATACTGTTTGAATAAATGACGAACGAATGGAATTCAGAGAGGTTTTAGAGTTTTATAGGATCATAAGTATTGGGTCTTTGTCGGGATACAAATTTGTAAGGGCTTTGAACTCTCAAATCAGCAAGGAAACAACCTAGTTGTGAGCGGTTGTCGATGGACTATGGTGATGATTGGCTTGGATTATGATTATCTTGGAGTCCTAGTAGTACTAGGATTAATGGGTTGTCTACCGATTTGAGTTTGCAGGGAAGAGAGCTATAAATAGAAGCTTATCTCTTTACCAACATCACAACGCCCATAAACTGTTCGATGAAATGCTCGAAATGAGAGGAAAATAGCTAGAAGTTCTTATCACTTTCCTTGCATGTTGATATGAATTTTGATATATTTAATTATGGAAGTGTCTCACATCAAAATTCTCAAATGGCACTGGAATGTGGGTTTGAATGATGTTAATGCTTTAAATTGGGTATATTTGCCTATTCTTTAAATTTATCAACCATTGAAATGTTAACTTGGGTCCTGTTTCATGTGGAGATATAACATGAAGTTTTATTTAGTGAGTTTGTGATCTGCTTGAACGACATAATAGAAGGACAATACTTATGTCTTACGGGTATAACTTTTATAATCAGTTGTTATCATGCTAGGACTGAAACGAAAAACTTGTATGATAGTGTACTGATTTCATTGCTTATGGTATGATGTATCAAATAAATATAAGACGTTTAGTTGTAGTTATTATATGGTATTGTAGGACAACTTGGATAGCTCATAGAATTTACTTACGATATTCTTAAGATTTTGTTTAGAATCTTAGTTGGGGATTCCTGTGAGCTCAAAAAAATGGAGAAAAGTGGTTCTAGTTCTGCTGGTTCTCAGCCAATTTGTGCACAAGAGGCATCAAATTTGTTAACTTGTTTAACCCATCTGCATTTGATCAGGGAAGTGTATCTGATTCTTTAATGCTAGCTTTACGGAATTGTGTACTTAACAAGGTACTAATGTTCTTCTTCTTTGATTTGCTTGATTAATTCAATTAGGGAATATATGAATGCAAGGTGTACAGTAGATTTAGAAAATGGTTTTCATTTGCTACTTATTCTTTTCGAAGCCCCTATCAATTTTGAATTAAGATCCAAGTAGTAATTTGAGATACTAGGCCAATCTACTCTTATCAACTTATTAAGATATGTTGCTGACTGTAATAAAAGCTAATTTACTTCTGGTTATAGATTCTAGTGAATGGAATTAAGGTAAGTTAGTTATTTGTGCTTTTGTGTATGTAGTAGTTATAAATCATGCTAGTAGTTATAAATCATGCTAGTTATTAGTATGTGCGTAGTCGACGTATTCTAATTTAGCTAGACCAAACATGCATACTTATTAATTAGTTCTCTTGCTAATGAATTAAAGTGTTAGGAGTCGTATGCTCTATCACTTAAAATGGCATACCTTGCACTGTCTGTTAAATTGTATTTATGACCGTTAGTCCATCAGGTTCACTAGGCGGCAGTTTGACCCTTTTTAAGTTTTGTATTAGCTTTGGGTCAGTACTGAAAAATAGTACTACTCTAAATGATCATTCTGAATAATAGGTTAGGAGACATGCCTATTTTAATAATTATTTAAATTCCAAACTGATATTAAGTGTCCCGTTCCGATATATATACATTATTACTTCTTCCTCTTTTAAGAAGTCTTGTCATATATGGTAAATGATCTTAGTGTTCTGTACACGATTTTAGTGTTCTGTACACCATATTTGGTTTTGAATCTTTTAGGTTATAAGTGATAGCCTATGTAAGCCTAAATTTATTAGTGAATGCGTACAGACTTAGCTTTGAAATGTGAAGTGGGAAGTGGGAATATAGTGGATCAGTTGGTTTGGGTCTGACCGGTTAATAATGTTTGTTTTCTATTAATGGATGGCTAAGCTAGGAAGAAGAAACATGAACAAAAACTCAATGGCTGATAAGGATCTCATTTTTATCTAATTAAATATGCTGCAGTGGTTAGAGCCGATCCTAAGCCTAAAAGAACCATGTACGAATTTTTTCATAGGGCTTTTATAAGGTTAATTTTTTTTGATAAAATTATAACAACAATGAATAAAAGGCTAGATGTTAATAATTTTTATCTAATTTGTAAAATTATAGACAGTGCACTAAAAACACATACACTAATACGGTAAACACATACACTAATACGGTAATACGTATTCTATAGAATAAAAGATATTACTAAATATGAGTTTTTTTTAATGAAACTGATAAAAACAAAATATGCTATAGAGTATATTTGACCATAGTATGGTAAAAATTAGAAATTATAAGTTTATATATATATAATATAAAGTAATAACAAAAGGATAGCCCAGTGGATCTATTCTTAGCACCTAAAGGTCATAAGTTTGAGTCTTGTGTAAGGGTCATTTTTTTAGAATAACCAAAGTAGAAACAATATAAAGGAATGTGTGGGCATCGGGCTGGGCTTGGAGAGGAATGTGTTAGTGTTAGGAAAAAAAAGGGAATGTGTTAGAAAGAATATAAGGGAATGTGTGGATATTGGGCTTGGCTTGGAAAGGAATGAGTTAGTGTTTGAAAAAAAAGGCCCTCAGCAGAGCTGGGCCCTGTGCAGTCGCACACCCCGTACTTCTTCAAGCCCGGCTCTGGTATTGGTGATAGGAAGGTTGGTAACAACTTCAAGATTAATTTCAGTGGTAAATGATGAACTACGGTCGTGCTTGATCCATTCGAGCTATAGAGGTACGTAGGCAGCCGCTCTGCGGTTCAACACAAGATTGTTCATATCATTTGAAAGTGTTGGTCGCTGCGCGGCATTTTATACCATCTATTTGGAGATGATTGCAATCTTCTCAAGGTAGTTGCAGTCCAATTACTGGCTGTTCATACTACCTAGTGAGAGATTATTATTACCATCCAAGGTAATTTATATCATCTGATAATTGTGCAAACGTGCGACGAGAGATGATTATTATCGTACTAGGTAATTCATATCATCTGTCTGATACATGTGATAGAGATGATTATTACCGTTTGAGGTAATTCATATCATCTAGCTCAATTAGTAAGAGAAGAGATGATTATTATCGTTCGAGGTAATTCATATCATCTGAGAAGGGATGGTTATTGCCTATAGTGGCAGTTCATACCATCGATCTAGAGATGACTACTAGCTCTTTGAGTAGTTCATATCATCTGAGATACAAAATATATTGAGCTTGGCAGGGTGGTGTGAGTTTAACTTGCCAAGAGTGGCATCCCATTATTATGACTACCTGCGGAAGACCGTCTGGGACGGTGGATGGCATCTGACTTCCCTGACATTAGAGATTGGTCCTCACAGTTGAAAAATATAACCGTTTGATGGCGTCGATGATCTTAAGTTACTGTGAGTTTATCAAGCCTTTAAGGGCATCCCATTACTATATCAACCTGCAGAAAACATTCCGGGACAGTGGCTGGTACCCGACTACCCTAGCATTAAAGTTTGGTCCTCACAGTAAAACAATTGAGCTTTGATAGATTCGATGACCCTTGGAATGAGAATTTTGCTTACATGCTTATGAAGCAGCTTGGGAGAAATTAAAAGACAATCACTCCGAAAGAAAAGTAAGTTTTTATTTGAAAATTGGTAACATTGGTTCCTCGAATGGCGTATCGAAAAGTTGGAGCTTGCCAAGCGGGTCGTAACCCGACCCGTTGGGAGCGCAAATTTTCCGGTACGTCACAGATACTCTTCAGCAACATGATTAGAAAAAGTACTTATATTCCGAAAATGAGAAGTAAGTAGATGTGTTATTCCATCCATATCTTGAACCCAAGTACCATGCCTATCTTTTAGACTGTCAATATTAGTCCTAGCTCTTGTCCTATTGGTAATAGTATGGACATCCTTTGTATTACAGTCCATATCCTTAATAAAAGTATTTATTGACTTCTGTTTTTGGAAGTCATGTTGAATCAATGCCACTTTTCAAGTTCAGAATTAAGATCAAGAGTTTTTTGATCTTTTTGTTGAGAGAATCCGCTCGATTGCAGTTAATTTAGATCATCTTGTAATGAGGCTATTTTGCGATCCATATTACCAAACTTATTTTTGTTCCACTAGCCTAGTACTCTCCTTGTTTTTTTTAACTTCTTTGATAATTTGAAGGCTGGTGAACATACTATATTGCAATCCCAAACATTAGCTATTTGAATCGCACAAGTCTTATCATGCAACCAAGAGTAAAAGAACTTGAAAGTCTTCCATAGCTTAGAGAACTATAGCCTCAATTAGAAGGATGAAACTATGATCACTGCTTACTAGGGTAAGATGAAGAAATTTAGTGTCTGGAAAGAAAATATTCCAATCTCCATTACCAAGAGCTATGATAATATTGATCTTATAACTCCGGTACCCAGGTTATTAGTTGTCCAAGTGTGCTCTTTTCCAATGAAACCACGTCTTTAAGACCAGCATATTGTAAAATAGTATAACACATCCATCAGAATAAGTCCCTTGAGAAGAATCAATACGATGTATATTCAGATCTCCCATGAGTATCCAAAGATGAGATACATTCTGACCTAACTCTTTTAAGAAGTCCTATTGAGCTTTTTTTTTTTTTGATAATTCCAATAACCATACATGCAGCTAAGTAACCACTCTAGCTTATTGGGTTCAGCTTGAACAAGAGCATGAATCATGTTGTTTTCATAACTAACAATCTCGCAGGAGAAACCATTTTTCCACCACAAAACTAACCCACCCGACAAACCTATCGGATTTAGAATGATATAATTAGGAAAATGCAGCGATCTTAAAAAACTTTGAATTTTGGATTCTTCCAAACTTAGTTATAATAATATGAAATACGGGTTTGAGATTTAATTAGGACTTTTAAGAGATTTCTTGTTGCTCCAGATTTAAATCCTTGCACGTTCCAAGATAAAACTTTCATACTTGAAAGACAATAAACTAACAAATATATAATAAACTTGATAATAAATGAGATGTTGAGAGAAAGTTTAGAATGAAAAACATGCACAATGACATGAAATTATCAAAATAATGAATCATTAAACTGTGGAAATAGGAAATCAAAATAGAAATAGTTTTATTGTGTCTAACCTGAGATGCATAGTTTTCCCGGCGTTCAGATGTGGGAATCATTTGGATGCTTGCTTCTGTCTCATTATTTGTCATCTCTACCCCCTCCATGATGTTCATAGTTGTTGTTGAATCATTAGCTATCTCTAGAGTATTGGTTGATCTGATGAATGTTGTGAGGATTATTGGATGGTTCAAGATTTTTGTCAGAGTTGCCCATTCTCTTATGTTGTCTATGGTCTTCTACATTTTCAATCTCATCACTGGCTTCGATTAACTATTCATCTAGATCAATTTCATGTTCATTATTATCCTGTTCATATTTCAGTTAATAATCAATATATTATGGAGTGGTTAGTCCATCAAGGAATAGTTTGTGAGAAGTAAGGGCACAACTTTCATTTAGGTGATCAATAACAAAATATTTATCACATATATTGTAAGGTTGCATATCCCAGTGATATCTAATGCAAACTTCTTCATGGGATGAAGGCTTAGTCAGTTCTACTTTAATTATTGCTTTGATTGTTCTTCCAGTTATTGGGATGGGGTTCTTTGGGTCTGTCAAAATTTTCCTGCCTATGAATTGAATTGCTTCATTAACCACATCCAAATTCAAGTGTTCAAGCCTAAGATTTTTAAATTGAACATTGAGATCTTCATGGGTAAACTTGTGTTCATTTAGGAGAATCTTAACATCATATTTTTGTAGATTCAGTAGAGCTCCATTGAAATCCATGGACCCTTTTTAATAACTTATGTTTGATCATTTTCAGAATTAAACTTGATAACATATATGTTGCGAACCGTGACCTGAATATCTCTACTCTAATATATTTTTCATAAGGACTTGATTTCTTATCTAACAATCTTGGTTTCCATCTTGTTAGAAGCGATAATTTTCCCAATAACACTATTTAGACCATTATTCAGCTGCAGCTTCGATCACTCTGTCAGATCCAACAGTTCCTCTTTGCATCTTTAAGATATCAATTTTTGTACGTGGACAGTAATTGAGAAGTGAAATTTGTAATCTGATTTCGAGATGAAGCAGCCATTTCGAGAAGAGGTAACTTAAAATAGTCCTTCAGATTATGATATGAGTATAAAAGGATTCCCGAGGAATTGGTTGTGCAGCTAATTATTAAAAAACCAAAAATAAAGCTTTTGTTAGCTATACAGTTCCAGAAATCATGGAAAAAATCTTTGAATGGCTTGTGACTATCAAAAATCTAAATCTTTGGATCACAACCATCAAAGTCAGAAACATAGTAAAATCAAATCACCTAAAATAAAAACGTAACATGTTAACAATTTGAAGAAGGAATTAAAACATGTATCAATACAATGATTTAACGTGGTTCGACAATAAAATTGTCTACATCCACGGTGATAAAGATTTGGAGCATTTTTATTCATGTTTGTATGTTACAGAAAGATATCAAGTACATAATTAAAGTCAAGTTAATTTAAGAACAATTGAACTATAAAATTAACACAAGTCTCATACCTAAACTCTTTGCTCTGATCATATTCCTTATGTCCAATTTTCCCAAGTTTTTCTCGTCCCCTCTCTATTCTTTGAGTTAGGTATTTATAGAAAATATCATAACTTTACACCTGTTAGTTCTTATCCACACTTTGGAACAAAGCGTATCCGCAAGACTTATTGGTATTTCCCGCAAAACTTGGTTTGCATTCTTCGTATTTCCCTTAGTTTCTCGCTTGGTATCCCGCACATGTTCTGCGGATTTGTACTCAAGTTGTTGTTTTTGGATTTGGATGAGTATTGCGGTCTTATTAGAATCATGGCATGTCTAACACGTGGTCATTGAAAGTGACTTGTCATGCTTTAGTTCCTTTTGTTCCGCAACCTGTACAAATGAGACGTCCATCATGCATCGATGTCTGTCAGTTTCCTTTATTATGTCAGGCTTCCCCCAACTTGTGTGTCAGTCATGCAATCGAATCTATCTGTTTCGTACAGTGTGCCACGCTTTCCCGTAATTCATGTGTCGATCATGCAATAAAGATGTCTGTTTCAGTACTTATCAATGAGTTCTATTTTTGTACTTCTCGTTCCATCATAATCCAATACTCCTTCCACATTTTTTGAATACGTGTTGTTAGGGATTTAATACCCTCACAATTTCCCCTTTTTTTCTTTTGAATTTTGACATATAGTAAAAAAATTAAAAAGAAAAAATTATTACTTTTCCGATTTTCATGCCAGTAATAAATTTACTTCCCACGTTTAGCTTCACTTTTCCCGATTTTCACGCCACTAATAAATTTTCTTCTCACGTTTCTGTCAGTTGGCGGTTTCGAGGAAATCATATCTTTGATAAAGTTTCTCTCTCTATCACTTTTCGACGGTTTCGTCAGTTTTAGTCTTCTCATATTTAATGTTAGTCACATCTCTCATCTCATTCTTCATCTTATTTGTCTTCTTCTTCTTAAAGTTTTTGTTCTTTTCATTCTTCTGAACTTTTCAAAGATTCCTAAGTGCTTTTTTATTCTTATGAACTTTCTGAAGATTCCTCAGTGCTTTTTTATTCTTCAGAACTTTGTGATTAAAGATTTTTTGCATCGGGATCAAGTTTTCTTTTCATTCAATCATCTGATTTGCTTTCTGTTCTTTACTTCGTTACAAGTAATTCCCTTAACCTTTTTTTAAAGGTATTTGTTTACTTATCAATCTCTTTGACTGAATATTTTAGAGTAGATAGTGATGATGATGATGTTGGTGATGTTCTTGTTTATTTGTTCATATATTTGCTGGAGTGAATAGTGATAATGATGATGATTTGTGACTGCCTCATTGAATCTTTGAATCTTTTCTTTTCTTTATCATAGAGTTGTTCACTTGTTTACACTCTGGTTCAATAATAATCATCCTGATGTTCCTCTGTTCTGTAGAATTTCTGTTTTTGTTCTTGCTTTTGATCACGCTGAACTTATCTTTTCTTATTTTCATATGTAGATAAAAATTTATCATGACTAGGAAAGCTGATAGTAAAACTGTTGGTGATGCTTCTCATCAAGATGATCATCCTTTTGAAAGGAAATCATCTCGTTATTCTGTGAAGAAGAAGAATATGGTGGATAAATCTGGGTACTTCAGGAGTTCAACCTTCTGATTTAGTAAGAACCGAAGATGTATCTGTTGCGGACAACATAACTTATAAAAATAAAAGTTTACATGAAAATTGGGCTTCAGGTCAGTGAACATTGAAGAGTTTAAAAGGAAGCACAACCTTCAGCAATTTAAAGTTTCCTTCTGCGATCCTGCTGAAGGAGATGAAATTACGTTGGAGATGATAGAGAAGTTTGAGTACAGCGAAAACATGTTGTTAATACCCACGGGAGTGTTGGATGCGGGCTTGAAGCTTCCATTATACAAGAGCGGGGATTCTTTTCAATACGAGGTTCTCGCAAGTCGTAACAAATCTAAGCACGGGCTGGTCCGATCTATTGTCCAATATAGCGGGAACTGGTTATGGTTGCGGTTGCGGGTGTGGGTGTGACTGTGGCTACTGCTTCGAGAATGAGTATGGTTGCAGGTTCGGGCGTAGCTAAGGCTGCGGGCCAACCAAGATTTACGTTTTTTGAACATAATATATTTTCTTAAAAGAATTTAAGACTAAATCAAATTTGTTTTAAAAGTGGGGGCATATGACCCGGCGAGATTTTAGGAGAGAATCATTCTTAACCGTTTTAAATCTGTTTTAACCATTAACTCCGTGCTTCATACGTGGAATTGAATTTCAACCATAATGTTCGTGATTTATGCACAAAATTGATTGCCATACTCTCTTCTTCTACCTATAAAAGAAAAAGAATTTCTTCTTTAGAACTCACTCCAGAAGCAGCTACTATCATGTCTTTTTTTCCTCTCTTCTTGCTTTGTTTTGTTCACATTGCTCGTTTATTTCCCATCCATCTAAATTGTTGTTAAGTTATAGAGGGTGACTAGTATTATGCTTATACTAGTCATAACGGGAAGTTCTATCCTGGACACAACTCCTCTGTTGGGCTATAGCATCTCTCATTATTGAGGAGTACCTGAGGACTATTGTGTTAAGGACAATTTGTTGAACAGCTTCTCTTTGAACTTTTCTTCGAACCACCAGGATCATCAACTCCAATTTCAATCTCTCTTAACCATTCTTTGGTCCTAACAGATCTAATTCACGGCTTACTCTGTCCAAGAGGAACTAGTCGAGAAACACTCGACCTAGCTTTTAGGTCATAAATAAAGTGGATTTAGGCACCTTGCTCCATGTCATCCCCTAACCGTGTTACCAGGTAGTTTCCCCTTTGAGAAAAGAAGTTTGTCTTGTAAAAATGGATGCCCCCTAGTAATTCACATTTTACACACAATTAAGACTTGTGTGCTCATTAACTTTGATTCCGCCAACACCCCAAAGTTACCAAGTGATGCTTTGAGCCTTTAATTCTCTTCTTTTACTTTTTGTGACTCCAATATACCTATAAAACTCAAAACAAACGTAAAATACACAAGATACAAGAGAAATATTTATGATAAGCATAGAGAATTGATACTCAAATAATGTATTTTATGCACTTATCAAATTCCCCCACACTTTCCTATTGCTAGTCCTCGAGCGAACTATACTAAACTAAAATACACAACTCCCTTTCGTTGAGGATACGGTTATACTTAGCATGTGTAACAAGCCTTTAAACCCCTAGGTGTCCCTAGTGGACGAGTTATAGTCTCGTGAGGGTTTACAAGAGATATACCCACAAAACCTAATCTTCCAACTTTCAAATATTCCAAAGCACATGCATCCAAAGAGATTAGAGGACATAAAGTTTCTGCACACTAATAATAAGAATTTAGATGTATCAAAGAATACGATTCTCATGCTTAACTCTTGAGTTAGGAGAAAACCACCATAATTTAATAGGTGCATTAGTTGCACTAGTTTGGTACTCTAATTCATTGCTTTCTTGTTAGTATTCATATCATTATTCTTTGATTGTGTTTCCTTTTGAGTTTCTTAGGTTTTTTAGAGTCATCTCAACCAAAGGAGAAGAAAGGAGTTCATTAACATGAAATGAACAAGGAAGTCGAGTTCTACAAGTGAAGAATGGCCAAAGACCAAGTTAAAATCGTTCAAGTATAGATTTTATTATTATTATCTTTAATAGAATTGAAATACAAAGCCATCTCAAAAAGAATGAGGTCATTCTGAGTTAGTATGAGGAAGTTATGAGCAAAACAGCCGAAAAGAAGTAAGTGAAACACTCAGCAAAATGATCGGTAGATAATGGGAGTCCGTGCCTACATATTATGGGCTGTTATGGACCAAAAATCATTGTATACTTTACAAAAATAATCGGTATATAATGAAGGGGTCGAGACTACCGATTATGTACGCTTTGGGAACATGAAAACACTGCATACTTGACAAAAATAATCGATAAAGAGGTGGAGAATGATTCTACCGATTATAGCATAACGGAAGCCACGTTTTTAACTTCTAAATCAAGGTATCATGGTCCCTAATAGACAAATTTTTGTGTCTAAATTGTGTTCAATTCTTTATTCTACTAATGCTTGATTTTGTACTTATTATGGGTTTTTATGTCTTTGTAGGTATTTTTGAGAAATAAATTTTTGTGGAAAAATCAGCTCAAAAATTTGTTAAAGGCGCCCAGAAAAATTACTAAAGGCACCCACCATATGGATTGGGGGTATCCTTCATTTCAAATTCAAATTCCATAAATGACGGGAATATTTCTCTTCGCGTGAGAGAATTTTCTGAATGATTTAGAACCGAAGTTCATGGGATTTAAAACGGGTTTTTGATATCTCAAACCGAAGAAACAATCAAGATAGGTTGAAACACGTCATTCATGAGACTTTTTCTCGTGCAACTGGCTGCAAAATTCAAGTTGTTACCGGAAAAGAATATTACTCTCTGTTTGAGATTCATACGTATTTGGAGTTGGTTTTGGATGGATATTTGCATTCTTATCGATTAAGGAAGGCTACTTAGGGTTCCCCAAACCTACAAATAGCAAAGAGAAAGAATTTTATTTTTAATTAGATTTTATTTGTTTCTCTTTTTTGAAATTGTATCAGGAAATCTTTGATTATTCGTGTATTTTTTTTTCTTTTATTTTTGGACACTTTTGGACTTTATTTTGGGACTTTGGACATTATTATTATAATTAAACCCTACTGAAGGGTAATTTAAATATAAACTGCAACAGGGAAGAACGACAATTATTGTATTGTCTCGGCCCCTCGGGTTCATACACTGACATAGGAGTCGGTGTCCTGAGTCGACTACAACCGATTCATCCCTCGTCTAGTACGGGAGGTAAGAATCGATCAACCCACGAATCCCCTGCAAGTGGGTTTACTGTATTCCTTCGTATTCATATATGTTGAGGAACTAAATACGAATTTACTTTTTTAGTAAAGGGCAAGAACTGGTCATACACGATAAGGACTCGGATTTCATCATTGTTTCCTTCTTGCTCGCTTTAGGAACACGTTACCAAACGCGACCTTAAGCTTAAAATTTTGACTAGAAAGAGACCGATAGGGTAACGATCTTATAGGAAAGTCATTCAAAAGGATTGTATTGGTTACTATGTTAGCCTAACTCAAAGTTCATGAAGATTATTTTAAGTTGATTAGAGCCGCCTTGTAATCCAAGGAAACGTTGCCAAATAGACAAGGTTATCAAAGCTCCTTAGAGCTTATCCTGTTTCTATTCGACTTAATCTAATTCGGATCGTTTTAAGAGGTTTGCTAAAACTGTAACTAGTTGCCTTTTAAAAGAATAAAAGCCGGTCTAGAAACAATCTAAGTGAAGCCATTATGCTTTTTGTTTGCTAGATTCAGTAAGTTTGATTTCGTTGAGTCAGCCTTACTTGTGTTTGTTTAGAATTCCCTTCAAATTAGGATTTATTTTTTTTATTTTTTTTATTGTATGCCAAGACTGCTTGAAATCATCACTGAGCGAGCTTGGAAAAGAGACACTCTAGGTCGTTTGATTAGTGACAAACCTAGTAGTTCTGTCCCTGGAAACGAGGACCTTGAAGACTCTTCTTTTGAGGGCCCTGTTTTTGGAAATTTCAATTTTGAGAACTTGACACTAGGTAAAGAAGTTACTCTTAGTTCTTTGATAGTGCCAGCAAATGGCAACTTTAAAATTTTTGTTGAAACCGACTAAGACTTCTCGTCCATCATGTATC
Organism: Papaver californicum; assembly: GCA_023531435.1. Taxonomy (NCBI): domain Eukaryota; kingdom Viridiplantae; phylum Streptophyta; class Magnoliopsida; order Ranunculales; family Papaveraceae; genus Papaver; species Papaver californicum. Next base: position 2,632,659 of record JAJJMC010023397.1, read on the forward strand.
AAGTTAGCTGAAACTGAAGCAAAATATGAGTTAAAACCTGGGACCATACAGATGCTCCCAATCTTCTTAGGGAAAGAAAATGAAAACCCCTATTTCCATGTTAGGTATTTTGAGGAAATATGTAGTACCATAAGGATTAAGGACCTAGATGACGAAGCATTGAAACTTAGATTATTTCCTTTTTCACTAAGAGACAAAGCCAAATCTTGGCTATATAGTTTGACTTTTGAGTCAATTGAAACTTATGAACAACTTACATCTACCTTTTTCTAGAAGTTTTTCCCTAGGCACAAAACATCATCTATTAGGCAGCAGATTTGCACATTTGCTCAACAAGGGGGAGAATCTTTATATATGTATTTGGAAAGGTTCAATGACTTATTATCACAATGTCCTCATCGTGGTTTAGAAAAAGTAAGGTTAGTTCATATCCTCTACGAGGGTATAGATTATTCGACAACAACCATGGTTGAGTCTTTATGCACAGAGGGGTTTGAAAATAAAACTGTCGATGGTGCGATGACATTTTTGAATGAAATCGCCGAAAAAAACCCAGCAGTGGGAAAATAGTAGGGAGCCCCATAAAACATTTTTTCTAAGTAAAGGAAATGTCAATAGGGTAGAAGGATCTTTTGAATCAGATGTCAAAATAGCAGTTATATCAAAAAGGTTAGAAGCTTTAGAACTGAGCCAATCTAGTTGTGGAATTGAGCCCAAGTCATTTTGGGAAGGACAGACTGTTGAAGAGCAATCCCATGCTCTTTATAATAACACTAGGTTTGATAACCATAAGAAGTTTGACCCTTATTCAGAAACCTATAACTTTGGTTGGAGAAACCATCCTAACCTTTCTTGGTCCAAGGGCCAGAGTCAAGGTCATTCTAGTAATTTTAAGGTTCCCCCAGGTTTTGGTGATACTAAGAATCCTTCTAGACCAGCATAATTTCAGAATCCAATAGATAAGACGATCATGAGTTTAGCAGAGTCTATCGCCTTATTAACTCAGAACACTACAAATTTTCAGAAGTCAGTCAACCAAAGTTTACAAGAAAATCAAAAGATTGTTCAGGCTAACAGTCAGGCTATTTCCAATTTAGAAACCCAGGTTGGTCAAATTGCTGAGTCTTTGAGAGAAAGAGAAAAAGGCAAGTCCCTAATAAACCACACCCCAATCCTAGAGGAGTTCATGAAGTATTTTCTGATGAGAAATCATCAAAGCATGTGAATGCAATTAGAACCCTTAGAAATGGTAAAGTGGTAGATAACAAGGTAACCATACCCAATAGTGAGCATACTGTAGTTCACCCTTCTGAGTCAGTAGCTGAAGAGACTGACGAAGTCTCTAAAGGACCCGATGCAGTTCCTTAGAAGCCAGATTTTGTGCCCAGAGCCCCATTCCCACAACTGTTAGCACCAACAAAGAAGGAATCCAACTTTAACGACATATTGGAAGTTTTAAAGCAAGTCACTATCAACCTTCCATTATTAGATACAATTAGGCAGATTCCTACTTATGCCAAGTTTCTTAAGGATATGTGTACGTGAAAGCGAAAGCTCAGTGTACAAAATAAATCCTTTTTAGCTAGTCATGTAAATTCAATTATCCAGAACAATACAACTCCTAAGTACAAAAACCCAGGGTCCCCAACTATTTCTTGCACAATAGGTAACTGCCGTGTTGAGAAATCGTTACTTGACTTAGGAGCCAGTGTGAACTTACTTCCGTACCATGTGTACCTCCAGCTAGGACTTGGTGATTTGAAACCTACTCAGATAACACTGCAATTAGCTGATAGGTGTGTGAAAATTCCTCATGGTGTCATAGAGGATGTTCTTATTGGGTCGATAATTTTATTTATCCAGTGGATTTTGTTGTCCTTGATACCCAACCTGTCCCTAACCCAGAGAATCAGATACATGTGATATTAGGTCGCCCGTTTTTAGCTACATTTAATACGATCATTAACTTCCAAAATGGTAATGAACTTATCTTTTGGTAGTATGACTATTGAGCTGAATATTTTCAATATTAGAAAGCAACCACCTGAGCTAGATGACACGTGCATTGAAGAGGTGAACATGATAGGAACATTAGTTCAAGAGTCGTTACCAAACACTTTGTTAGAAGATCCATTAGATAAATTCCTAGCCCACTTTGGGTTTGAGTTTGATTATGATAGTGTGATTAATGAGGTGAATGTTTTGATAGATTCATCCCCTTTGATAGACACTAGTAATGGATAGAAACCTAAGTTCGAACCACTACCAGTTTCTAAGTATACCCTAATTCCTTCTCTAGAAGATCCTCCTAAGTTAGACCTTAAACAACTACCATATACTCTGATGTATATGTATTTAGGCCCATTTGAGACTTTGCATGTGATTGTAGCATCCGACTTGGATAGTAAACAGGAAAGTAGGCTAGTGACCGTGCTTAAAGACAATAAGCAAGCTTTAAGGTGGACCATAGCAGATATTAAGGGTATAAATCCTATTGTTTGTATGCATCAGATTCATTTAGAGGATGACACCAAACCGTCTAGGGAGATGCAACGTCGACTTAAACCTAACAAGAAAGAAGTAGTTCAAACTGAGGTGCTTAATTTGTTAGATGTGGGTATTATCTACCCTATTTCAGACAGTAAGTAGGTCAGCCCCGTTCAGGTTGTTCCTAAGAAATCAGGTACCAGAATGATAACAATAAGTTAATCCCAACCCGAGTGACCACGGGGTGGCGTGTTTGTATTGACTATAGAAAATTGAACAAGGTCATAAGGAAGGACCGCTTTTCCCTTCCTTTCATCGACCAAATGCGTGAGAGATTAGCTGGACATAGCCATTATTGTTTGCTAGATGGTTTTTCTGGTTATAATCAGATTATTATTGCCCCAGAAGACCAAGAGAAAATCACTTTTACCTGTCCCTTTGGTACCTTTGCATATAGACGCATGCCTTTCGGGTTGTGTAATACACCCGCTACTTTTCAGCGTTATATGATGAGCATATTTCCTGACATGGTAGAACGGTTTTTAGAGGTCTTTATGGATGATTTTTCAGTATTTGGGTCATCTTTTGATGAGTGCTTATATCATTTGACATTAGTGTTGACTAGGTGTAAGGTAAAGAAATTAGTGCTTAATTGGGAAAAATACCATTTCATAATTCGATCAGGAATTGTTTTAAGGCATATCGTATCTTCTATGGGTATGGAGGTAGACAAAGCCAAAGTTGACCTTATTAAGACTTTACAGGTTCCCAAAATTATACGAGATGTTAGGTCATTCTTAGGGCATGCAGGTTTTTATCGCCTCCATTAAGGATTTCAGCTTGATTTCTAGACCTCTTTGCAATCTGCTTGCAAAAGATGTTAAGTTTGTCTTTGATGATGCTTGTTTAGAGGATTTTAAGAAGCTTAAGAAATTACTCACTACCGCCCCCATAGTCTAGGCACCTAACTAGAACCTACCCTTTGAGATAATGTGTGATGCTTCAGATTATGTTATTGGTGTTGTGTTAGGTCAGTGAGAAAACAAATTACTTCATGTGATTTACTATGCTAGCAAAACTTTGAATGATGCCCAACTGAACTACACCACTACAGAGAAGGAACTGTTAGCCATTGTTTTTACCTTAGACAAGTTTAGATCATATCTCTTAGGTTCTAAGATTATAGTCTTTATTGATCATGCTGCTTTGAAGTACCTTCTGTCTAAGAAGGATACTAAACTTAGATTGGTTAGATGGATCCTTTTGTTATAAGAATTCTCGCTAGAAATTAAAGATAAAAAGGGTGCATAAAATATAGTAGCATACCACTTGTCTAGACTTATTGTGGATTCCCCAGATGATTCTCCTCCTGTGTGAGATAGTTTTCCTGATGAACAACTATGCTTTGTTTCCCAATCACCTTGGTTTACGAATATAGTGAATTATCTTGTTACTGGTCGAATGCCTCAACAGTGGGGTAAACATGATCGTTCTAGGTTTTTAGCTGAGGTAAATCATTTCTTTTGGGACGATCCTTATTTGTTTAAGTCTTGTCCGGACCAGATTATTAGTAGATGTATACCTGAGAATGACAAGTCCAGTATTATTTCCTTTTGTCATGATCATGCTTGTGGGGGTCACTTTAGTGCTAAGAAGACTGCAACTAAGATATTGCAGTGTGGATTCTGCTCGCCGTCGTTGTTTAAAGACTCCCACAGTTACTGTGCTACTTGTGAACGTTGTCAGAAGTTAGGAACCATTTCCCGGAGAAATATGATGCCTTTGAACCTTATTTTAGTCAATGAGGTCTTTGATGTGTGGGGCATTGATTTTATGGGTCCTTTTCCTAATTCATTTGATTATTTTTACATCCTTGTCGCTGTAGACTATGTATCTAAGTGTCTAGAGGAAGTTTCGTGTAAAAAAAACGACCACAAGGTTGTGGTCCAGTTTTTGAATGATAACATATTTGCACGTTTTGGCACACTGCGAGCTATAATTAGTGATGGAGGGTTACACTTTTGTAATCGACTGTTTAAGCTTTTGATGAAGAAATATGGTATTACCCACAAAGTAGCTATCCCATATCACCCACAGACTAGTGGTCAAATAGAGGTTTCCAACAGGGAGATAAAACGTATTCTAGAGAAAATAGTTAATCCTAATAGGAAAGACTGGTCATTGAGGCTTACTGATGCCTTATGGGCTTACCGTACTGCATTTAAGACCCCCATTGGAATGTCACCTTATCTTCTAGTTTTTGGCAAGGCTTGTCACCTGCCCGTCGAGTTAGAACATAGAGCATATTGGGATGTAAAGCAGTTAAATTTTTCACTTGACAAGGCAGGAGCTCACAGGAAGCTCCAGCTCAATGAGTTGGAAGAGATTCAGAAAGATGCATATGATACTGCTAGGGAGTATAATAACAAAATGAAACTTGTGCATGATAGAAATATTTTAAGAAAGTCATTTTCTCCAGGTCAAAAATTTCTTCTATATGATACTCGTTTGCATCTATTCCTCGGGAAGTTACGCTTTCGGTGGACCGGTTCTTTTGTTGTTCGCACTGTTTTTCCTCATGGTGCTATTGAGATTGAGACTCAAGATGGTAAAGGTCCTTTCAAGGTTAACGGTCAGAGATTTTGAAACCATTTTTAGAGCCTTTTCCTACAGGTGATGTTGACGAGGCCCCTCTGAGAACCCTGTTTACCTTGATTGACCATCAATGTTGTTTTTGTACATTAGTAGATTTTTGTAGGTTTTTATTTTATGTCTTATTCTCCATAGAAAGAGGGTACTATCTTTCTAACTTACCTCTTTATTCCTTTTTTTACTTATCTATTGGTACTGCTCTTTATTTTGAAACATTAAGGACACTGTTTGATTTAAGTTTGGGGGTAAGGGAGAAAATTTTTAATGCAATAATAAAACTCCAAAATTTAGAAGCTTGTGAACAATTCAGGATGACACTAACCATTCTAGGTAGATGGAAACTTAGATCTTTTTTTATAGGGATTGGTATGCCCAGTTAAATGGTTTATTCATAAAAGGACAGATTTCAGGTGTTAGAAATAACATGACAGTTGTCACCATATCTCGGAGTCTATCTCGACTACATCACCTTCTGTTTTTATTTTTGCAATTTTTGTGTTTCTCTAAGTGATTTGGTGGGGCACCGGTATCGAATAGTTATCACCGCCAGGATGAAATAGAGTGTTCGAGATCAAGCCCCATTATTATATTTTTGTTTAAAAAAAACACGAGTATTGACACTTTGATAGTAATATGTGTGTGTTCTCCCTGTCTCCGTCGCCTAAGTAAGCGTGGAACGCAGGATCCATGAGAATTATCATATAAGATGCTGATAAGGACCATGCACTTGGATTCAATTTGATCCAATCATGTTGTTAGTACATTTATAATTGTTTTATTTTCAATAAATCGATCGATTGGACCCTTGTGTATACTAGTTGAGTCGATATGAGTATTAGGATTAAGACCAGTGGGAGTGTATCTCAATCCATTAGGATTCATCCTGGCACTGACCTTCAGACAGATATGGGAAACACCGTTCACCTTAGTCAACACGCGCAAACTTCATTTTGTCTATATCCATCTTCTAAATCTTTTCATGTGATTGTACTTTGATAGATTCCGAGTACCGTGGTTGAACAACTATCTAAGTAGAGATTTTTTTTTTATTATATATGAATTTTAGTACGCTGAGTGCAAACTCATGTATAGCAATTGGACTCATATAGGGTAATGATTCCCATAGCCGAAGAATTTAGTATGCCAACTAAATAGCTTGTTTAGTGTTTAAACTCAATCGTTCACATGTAGCTAGGATTTGGAGTAAAGGTTTTGTGGGTATACCTCTTGTAAAGCCTCACGAGAGAAAACTCGTCCGATATGGACACCTGTGGGTTTATTACATATGCTAAATGTAGTCGCGATTCCTGCGAAAGTGAGTTAGAATTTTATTTTATTTATAGTTAGATTTGCTCGAGGACTAGAAAATAGTAAGTTTGGGGGTATTTGATAGACACATTTTTGTGTCTAAATTGTGCTCAATTATCTATTCTAATAGTGCTTGATTTTTACTTATTATGGGTTTTTATGTCTTTGTAGGTATTTTTGAGAAATAAATATTTGTGGAAAAATCGTCTCAATGGTTGGCCTTTCTTGACCTAATTTCATGATCCTCAGTCGTTTTTTCTTCAATTTCTCCGTCTTGTTGCTCCAAACTGGTAATCAATTTGTATGACCATTGAGGAACCTCTTTGCGTATTTCTTTTATTCCAATGGATTCTTTTAGATTCTTTTATTATTTCTATCAGGTGTAACCGCATCAAATAAATATTTCGTTCTAAACATTATAGAATTCATTATTTCCACCCGGAATTTGATCACCGAGTTGTGCTAATTCCATATGAATCAGTACTGAGAAGCTAAGTTGTTAATGGCACCCAAAAAATTTAATAAAGGCACCCAGAAGAATTGATAAAGGCACCCACCAGATGGATTGGAGGCACCCTTCATTTCAAATTCAAATTCCGGAAAAGGCGGGAATATTTCTCTTCGCATGAGAAAAATTTCTGAATGATTTAGAACCGAAATTCATGGGATTTAGAACGTGTTTTTGATATCTCAAACTGAAGAAACAATCAAGATAGGTTGAAACACGTCATTCATGAGACTTTTTCTCGTGAAACTGGCTGCAAAATTCAAGCTATTACCGGAAAAGAATATTACTCTCTGTTTGAGATTTATACGTATTTGGAGTTGGTTTTGGATGGATATTTGTATCCTTATCGATTAAGGAAGGCTACTTACGGTTCCCCAAACCTATAAATAGCAAAGAGAAACAAGAAAAAAAATCATCCAGAGTCGAGAGAAAAAAAATACGGAAGAAAAAAAAATTCCTGTTGGTGTGAAGAAGACGAAGAACATAAGGCTAGAAAAGAAAGTCGCATAAATTATTGCGCATTCTTTCATATTTTTTCAGCATCCAGGAACCGTACTTTATTGTTAATGTTTTCTATTTTCTTCAGCCACACAGAGAACACAGTCTGCAACATTTATAATCGTATCAAAACTTCTGTGTTATTTTTATTTCTTCTTTATAAACACTTTTTGAGCTATGAACAATTATTTTGAGAGTATTTCCAACAAGATGAGCTAAACACCATCACTGGGGCGACGGAGGAAGCCATTTTTCCAATAATAAAGTGGTAATTCTTATTTTATTAATTTTTTGCAATTCTTTTATGATTATTTGCATTGAATTAAATTTGAAAACTTAATTTTTATCAATTAGTTCTGTTTTATTTTGATGGGTCATATGCTTAGTTTCGATATTTTGATGTCTCATACTTTTAATTTACAACTATTATTTTGAAAATCTAACTTTGGCAATATTTTGAATAAATGAATATATGAATCGCAAGATATTTATTAATGTTAATTCACTTGAAAAATTGGCTAATGGTGGAATCCTTAGTCGTAGTTCTTTCCATAATTTGAAATCAATTTTTACTTTAATCTTCTTTATTTTTAGTATTAAAAATTAGGTTTAAAAATCAAATATTTACAAGTCTGAGTATCAAATCTCTTACCACTATTTCTCAAATACATCAGTCCCATGAGGACTTTAACACCTAGATTTGATGAGGACTATATAAGAAGACTTCCACAACCCCAAGAGATGATCTTTTATCACTTTAGAACAAGGAGAACAAGGAGTTAGGGCTTGGAGTTGTGATTGATCATCACGATTTATAGGGTTTGCTTTATTTGCTTTCTTGGATATTTTCTATTAATTTTGAGAAATCCATGAGTAACTAAATCTTTCTTATTGGTTAGAGATTTAGTCCTAAGTTAGAAAACATATTTATTAATTAAAATATTCATTCTCATATGTTCATAATCTCTTCAATTTCGCTTATGTTCTACAATTAATAACGCCATGTATGATTGATTGCTTATTTGTTTCAGTCGCGAATTAGATGAGAATGCATTGATATTTATAACTAAACTAGGGTTTGAGATATGGAATTATCGAAAGATCCTTGTTACAAGTAGCATAACATAGTTTTTAATGATGGGATATTACCATGCAATTATGTTTAGAAGCGTGACCTAGGTTAAATCCGTGTGGCTTTTGCGCTGGATTGCTTAGAATAACCTCAACTCACAAAGACCATTGCTTTCATTGGGTTAAACTTGAGTTACTCTTGCGCCAAGTTATACGTTAAGAAGGATTCAAAGAATGGATCTTGCGCCTTTGATGATAATAGGAGTTTTGTCGGAGTAAACCCGCGATAGGATGCTTTAGGGTTATTGATATTGAGAGAAAATGAATATTGAGTATGATTCAGTTGATAACATGTTGGCAGATGGAATATGAAACCCCTAACCAGTATTCTTTACTTTCGATATTCAAATTAATTTGCTTAATTAGTATAACTTAGTTACAATCACAATCAAAAAACCATATTTGCATAAGTAATCAAAATAACTTGACAACTCATATCTCCCCGTGGAACGAACTTGTTCTTAATACTATACTCTAATCCATATTTGTGAAGTAGAGAACTTGAAAATAATTTTGTTTGGCTGACAACCGACCAAATTATAATATTATATATAATTCTTCTATCATCTGAAATTATATGTGTTTGTGTTTGTTTTGTTTTATTTGGATCACATTTCCACAGGTTCAACATGTCTGGTGTTGGTTCTAATCCAAATACCTTTTTCTACTCTAATGTACACCACAAGCAACACCACATTGCATATTTGGTTATGTTATCTTCAACTTTGGAAGATTTTAAGTTTACTATCTTTAATGCGTGGAGCTGGTTGACTCCATCAATTATTGTTGTTAATTATGTTGAACATGGAGTGAAGGTCTCTGTTCTTGCTGATGTATCGCTTCAAGGGCTTGTTGCATTACATTTTACGAAGAATTCAGATTTTTTTAGTTGAATGTGGATGTTGTTTCATCTGGTGCATCTAGTTCTTCGAGATATGCTGATGTTGACAATAGTCCTGAGTTGGTTGTGAGTGCTAGAAATAAATATTTAAAAGATGGTAAATAGGTTGCAAGTGTTCTTTTTTCCTATAGTGGGAGAATATTTTTGATGATAAAAATCAGTTTTTCCATGGTGGTGTTAAAGTTGTTCGGTTAGCATGTGAGAAATATTATTTGAGGACTGGATATAAGGTTATAAAATTAAAGAATAACCTTGAAAGATTCACGGTGAAATGCAGCAATGACGGGTGCTCTTGGATGCTTCATGCGACTGCCATTAATGGGTCTTTGGATGTTTTTTAAGATAAAGGATTACATGGGGAGGCACACTTGTAGTGCTGGGTATAGGTTGAGGAGTCCAACTGTTTCGAGGAAGCTTGTAAATCATTTAGTTCATCAGCGTGCCATACACCGATCTTTCTTGGTGGGTGGATGTTGTTAGGGAAACCAACCCTGGGACTTATATTGATTTTGACTTCAACGACGATGCAACAAAGATATTAAATAGACTTTTTATTTGCTTTGGAGCTTGTGAAGAGGGTTATAAACTTTGTCGTCCGATGATCGTTTGTGATGCGATATTTCTTACTGGGAGGTTTAAAGGAGGTCTAATGGTTGCGACATGTCTTAACGGGAATCAATGTAACTTTTTTATATGGTATATATTTGATATGTATTGTTTTTTATGTACAAGTACAAAGCCATATGTAGTCTATTTTTTTGAGAACATATCAATATATACAGTAGGATCATACACATCATACATGCAGTACATATTGATATACACTGTAGGTATAACATAATATGAAGTAGAAAAAAAAAATATATTGATATGGGATTTTTATTTTTTTCTTCGGGTTTTTATCCTTTTGCATATGCATTAGTTCCTGGAGAATATAATGATAATTGGTATTGGTTTATGGTCAATCTTAAAAAAGTTATGGACCATCGTCGCATCACATTTTTGACTGACCGAGGTGAAGGTTTGTTGAATACAATTTCTGTAGTTTTCCATGATTCTTATCATAGCTATTGTTTTTTCCACTTCAAAAAGAACTTACTCATCAGTAAGTCTGACGAAAAATATAAAGAAGTGATGGAATGTTTCCAAAAAGCAACATATGCGCTTTCTCCAGCAAGATAGAAGGTCTTCAAGAAATGGTTTATCTAGGAAGGCCTTGGGTTGCTGACTACTACCGTAACATTCCTAGGGAAAAGTGGTCTAGTGCATACTTCCCAGGCTATAGGTATGGTCAGACTTCTTCAAGCATTACTGAGTCTTTTAATAACTGGATTCACTGCGAGAAGAAGTTACCTCCCTGCGCTCTATCTGACAGAAGCAGGTTTTTATAAGTTTCTTGTAACAGTACAAGTATATATGTACTATTTTTTTTAAGTATGCTCCACCAATCTACTTCTAGTACATATTTTTGTTTTGTATTGTGTATAATATATTTGTTATTTTTAATTTTATTTGTCGTGTAGGCTACGGGTAATGGAGTTGATGTCAGAATGTCGTGAAAAAAGTATTTTGATGGATCTGGAACTCTTAACCCATGTGTATCAAGCCTTCCTTGAACTACACATTCAAATTAGTCGTCCTTGGAAAGTTATTCAGTCATATGCTCATGTCTTTGAAGTTCATTCCCCAAGGTTAGCATTGACCCCTAATCTTCATCATCTGAATTTGTTTTTTTTTTTTTAGATAACATGATTTTTTGATGTGTGATATCCACTAAACTAGTTTCTTAGGGGTACTACAGAAAACATATCAATATGTACTGTGCAGATTATATTCTTGGTTCTTGTATGGAAAATACCAATATGTACAACGTAAATAATATGCTTGGTTTCTTGTGTGCAGGTATCATATAGTAGATCTACAACAAAAGAGTTGTACTTTCCAAAGATAGCGCGTGTATGGTTTCCCATGCTCACATGCTACTGCAGCTATTGCTTCATCTGGGGGAAAGTTCCTTGAGTACTTCAAAGTTAGTTGTTATCGCCAGCTATATTCAATCGCTATTAGACCTGATCCTAAGCACGACAGGTAAGTATTTAAGCAATACATATTGATATTCTTTATGCTAGTATCATACATGAGAATGGTTTTAAGAAGTACATATAAACCATAAACTAGAACTAGCATAGTACATATTGATATTTAGTGTAACATATATCAACAAAAACTGCACAAGAATAATAGATTTTTCTTATTTATGTTTTTGAATATACCATATGCCTGAAGAGTATACCGTAAAAGATATTATTCTTCCACCAATTGTAGTTAGGGCTCCTCCAGGAAAAAGAAAGGAGAATCGCATCAAGAGCGTATGGAGAGGAGCGAAAATCCTGTTACATGTTCAAATTGTAAATTGAAAGCTCATCACAACAAGGCTACATGCAATGTTATCCGCTAGTACCAATGAGAATTAATTTAAGTTCAGTTTTTTTTAGTACATTTGGGTCTTAGTTTCTTTTATAAGATAATTGTCGCATTTTTTTAGGTTTTTTTTTTCAGAACTTGTTTGTGTGCCAACTGAATTATGTTCTTAATGACATAACGAGAATTTGTTGATATAAATCTTATATTTGCCCCATCTATAAAGATATATGAACATGTGGTTGAGTGTCATTCACCAACCACATGTGATTGTTATTGCCAATTCATTTTTATTTTATTTAGTAATCTGTGGTTGTTATTAAAAAAAAATACACATAAACAAAGATTTTTTTTTCAATTCATATCAATATGTACTTTTAGAATATGAATCTATTGGTTCAGAGTTTTAGGTTTTCAGTGGTTAAGGGTTCATGGTTTCAGGGTTTCATTATTAAGGGTTCAGTGTTTCATTGTTTAGGGGTTAAATACTGAACCCTGAAATCATGGAACCTGGACCCTGTTCCCAGGTTAGCAATATGAATTTGTACTACATTGAACATATCAATATGAAGGAAAATAAAAACAAATTCAAAAAAATGAACACAAACATAATTCCTAGATAACAATATCTACTTTTAGAATAACACACATCAATATGTACTTCCTAGCACATATCAATATGTTCTGCCTTTCTATATAACTCGAAAAAATAAATAAAAACCTAACAATGCTAATAAATATTATCACAAAACATCATAAGATCCTGATACAAGTAAATAAATCCTTATCAGTTCAGTAACTAAAAACAAGGTTCAATAACTAAAAATAAAATTATTGCAGTTTATATCTATATCTACTCTGCAGGTAAAGATTCATTTTCATTGGTGGGTTTCCAACTGATTTCAGGCGCAGCGGATGTCAGCAACCTGCATGCTAACTTGACTCTTTTGTTCTAAATCTTCGCCATCAATTATTCATCATCTCCCAAACTTTTTCCATCACGATCAATCTTCGATCTCCTTTTGATAAAATGCATGACATATAAAAGGAAGTCTGGCCACATTCTTTGTTGTGGACACCCATAGTTAGTCACCCTTGAATGCTTCAATTTCACTTTCTGATTCTCAACCAAGAACATATTGATTGGCTTGAACAAGAAATCTACAATTGTTTTGGCATTTACCATAACATTTATCCTTGAAATCCGCCGATGATTTATAATGGATAAATTGTTGCTTTTCAAACTCACACTCGAGCAGTGTCCAATGCTGGTTGCCATGGCACATGGGTAGAAGGATCTTCTCAGTGTCTTTGCTTATTTGCATGATAGGATCAATAATACCACTCTCTTGTGCTCCCTCGAAACTCTCTGGCTTCTCGATATTACGCTGAAAAATGGAAACATTTAATAGGTAATTTCACACAATACATATTGATATTTTCTATGTGGTTAATAGAGTTGTGTTTAATAAAAACATCTAATCTTGTGTTTCTTTTCAGTAGTATATATATATCAATATGTATTATTTTCATATCCAATGTTCAAAAGTATAAATGAAGAAAAAAAACATACCCAAGCAGCTGGAGCCAGGTGCAACACTTTTAAGTATTTTCTTTCTGCCTCAGGTTTTGCATGGTCCTTTTGAGACGCCTCTTGAAGCTTATACTGGTCGTAGTTGAGAAGATCTTGCTCTAATGCTCTGTTGAAGATCAAATCTTCCATTGTAGCCCCACTGACGCAGATACCACATTTATCTTCTATTGTCCAAGCAACCGAGCTGTGCATTTTTTAACAACAATTGAACTTTTTTTTTATATGTACAGCAAAACTGACTTGATATAAAAGTAAAATGAAAGGTAGAAATTACTTACATTCTTATCCCTTGCTGAAAGTATGGAAGTATGATTCCTTTTTGTTCATCTGTCATTTTCTCGTAGAGTGGTGACTGCTCAAGTTTCTTGAACTCCGTACGAGTTTTAATAGTTTTACGAGCTTTATTCGCCTTTCCTCCCTTTATTGTCTTTGTTCGTTTGCCAATTTTCGACTTCTTCTTTTCAGAAAACTTACTTCCACTATCAAATTTTGGATCTATCTTTTTTGTTGGATTCGCATGAGTCACTGGCCTGCTAAATTGTTCTCCAATTGCTACTGACTTCTTGACAATAACCTTTCTTTTGATTTCTCTTTAGCAGCAGTCATGTTGGCAAGATTGGTTACGAATGACACGTGCTTGACGTTTGGGTGGTGGTAACTTCATCTTCCTGTATTTTTTTTGTCAGTATAAAAAAATATGTATTTTAAATTAAAAAATTGAAATAAAATTTTCACCATCAAATACCCAGTACAACCAAATACATACTTGGTTTAAACAGTACATATTGATATCTATTGTGTTTTTAACATACATATTAATATGAACTGTTTTTTTGAATACCCGCCGGCTAGCTCAATGGAACATCCTGCTAAACATTATCTTTCATCTGAACATCCTTGACCACAGTATCCTGCATTTTTTGAATCCAGGTTTTTAGTACTATATTTAAAACATATTTTTTCAAATGAAAACAAAAAAGGTAAATTACCACAAGTAGAAGATATACCTTTGGGTCATTTTGCTTCTCAGGTGTGACTTCACTTGCATCCTTCTCAGGTGTAAGTTGGTTGGGTTCAAGTTGTTCAGTTGTAAGTTGTAGCACTTCTACATGTCACAAATTATCAATATGTTTGTGAATGTCAATGCCAAATAAATCAAGGCTTGAAACACTACCATTATCTTAGATGAGAGACGCATATTCTTCAGCATAAACTCCCTTGTTGCTAATGGCCAAGTCCAAAAATTGTTCAAATGTGAACTTTTCAATGTCTTCCACATTCGCCATCGCAGAAAACAAAGGTATATTCATTCCCTCGAAGCTTTCAACCAAGGTTTCAACGTGTTGTTCATTAGGGTTCTGCGACATCCCTTTAACAGTTTCAATACTTTGGTCTATAGCTTCAATCACCTTTTTCACTACTTCTTCTTGAATTCCAGGTAACTCATCCTGCAACCATAGAGTTTTATTATACTTTTTAAGTACATATTAATATGTACAGTTATATGATAATAAATAAAAACACATTGTAATATAGTAAAATAACCAGCATTACTTACCTGTGTGTTACTTTCCACTTGCATGTCTTTGACCTGTTTCTCAAAATCAAATTTATCCCATGTTTTAATACAAGAAACAATAGCACCACAAAACTGCAACATCGAAGGTGGTGTTGACAATGCAACATGAAACAGAACCTTTTTGACGGTGGTGTCACTCAAAACATTTTATTGGTCTGTTGGAGTAGTCGGAGATGACACTTCTTTTGATGGGTTAGTACCTAAAGGAGTTGGACTCCCAACAAATGGATCTCCCATATCTACTTCATCTTCTGTGATGTTTTACAAAGGAGGATCACCCAAAGTAGTTGTATGATCTGTTGGAGTAGTAGGACATGGGAATTCTCTTGTTGGTTCAGTACCCAAATGAGTTGGACTCCCATCAATTGAGTCTCGAAACTCTACTTCATTTTTAGTTTGCAAGGGAGAAGTTTTGATATAAATGTCATTCAACATTTGTAGCAGCTTTGATGCATCAAGCGATCCATCATCTTGTTGCATGGTGTTCGCCTCGCCCCATTTCTCAAAGATTGTTTTCGTTAAATCTTCATATTTGGATTTCCAATCATCTTCTTCCACTGCCTTACCTGCGGTTTCTTCTTTCTCTTCTCCGTTGTACTTTCATTACCTTTTTTTACTTTCTTAGTTTCACTCCCTTCTTCTCCAAGTCATCTTGTGATTATACTCAGGATTTTCTTTTGTTGATTCATGTATGGATCCTTGAAATTTTTATAAAACTGTACCAAAACAAAAATATATGTACTAAAAAAACTAGGTTTTTGAATCAATATATATTTCATTTTCTATAGATATTCTGCTATAATTATTATACCAATACATATTGATATATACTTTTTTTTTATATGTATTCAAGCATCACATATCTACAGTACATATAAACCATAAAGTAGGATATTGAAGTACATATCAATATATACTCTAGGATTCATATACATCATACATGAAGTACATATTGATATACATTGTAAGATCACACACATCAGAATATAGTACATATTGTGTTAATTAAGTACATATTTCTTACCTCATATTCAGTTTTATTAATGTTAGTTTGGAGTGCAACACATAATTTTGTCAGATTCCAATTGGCTTCTGTTTGCACAAACTTTCCTTCCGTATTCAACTTTATTTCCTCCAGCTCCACCAAATAGGTGTTCTCTGCATACCAAATCTGTATTAAAAAAAATACACCAAACAAAGTCAGAAGTAAATCAAGATTGTTATTGAGAAAACTATTAAATAGATTTTTACAAGGAATTCTTACTAATTAATAGTTCAGACACCCGGTAGTATTCTCAACTGCATTTAGATTGTCATTTAGTGACTTTTCTAAGAAAGAATGTATCAAGTCTAGCCATAATACATTCTTTGCAGCCTCGAGATCCTCCACAAGACCAATGTACTTTTCAGTGAAGGCATGTGCATATTTTGTCGTGAAAAACAAAATGACACACAAGAACAAGCATATAAGCCTTACAAGGTTTTCAACATCTCTCACTTCTTTACTATCTTCTTCATTTTGTTCCTCACTCTCTTCTTGTTTATCTTCTTCATTGCCTGTATTCCCTTCAGATTCTTCATCACTTTCATTTTCTTCAGATTCTTCATCTTTTTCCTTGGTTTTCTTCTCAGTTCCTGTTTTTTCTAAGCAGTTTTAATATTTCTTCTTGTATCATAACTATGTTTACTTTTTTACCCTTTT
The DNA here is from genome assembly GCA_023531435.1 of Papaver californicum. NCBI lineage: Eukaryota > Viridiplantae > Streptophyta > Magnoliopsida > Ranunculales > Papaveraceae > Papaver > Papaver californicum. The sequence continues at coordinate 2,649,440 of JAJJMC010023397.1, forward strand.
CTACATCACCAAATAAACTTTGAAAGAAAACATTGTTGCGATATCCACCCCTTGATGTCAGCACGAAATCTTGGTGTTATTTTTTCCTTGTTCTTGGCATTCCAAAGATAACACCCATTTCTTTAGAGGTGGATGCCAGAATATGCGAATCTCCATGCTTTAACTCAAATGTGATCTCATTCGCAACTTTTCTTCTCTTATAACATTGTATCAAATTAGTCACCGCATTTTCATTCTTCATCTAGTGATCTTCACCAAGATTTGTGTACCAGAATATCAAAAAAAGATTCTCATATGATGCCTCACTAATTATCCTCAACTGAGTTTCACTCAACTCAAACTTTTCATCCTTAATTGCTTTAACTAGTGAGAAAACCCCCTTAAAACCACTTCTGTAGATCTTCCTAGCAGCTGCAGGTGCTTTTGTCTTCTTTGTAGTTTTTTTGACATTACGTATACAATGAACACACAGTCAATAACCAAACAACATATCCATATGTACTATAACGTAGAACAATATATATTGATAGTACTATGCTTTTATCTCTGATACCAAAGTAACTGTATGTTATCGTATATCAATATGTACTATAATATAGAACAATATATGTTGATATGTACTATGCTTTCATCTCTAATACCAAAGTAAGTTGTATGTTATCTATCAGCTATAAGATGAATAAAATATATATTGATATATACTGATCCAATTTAAGAACTATAACCAAGTACATATTGATATATACTTATGCTTTTCAACTCTAACACCAAAGTAAGTTGTATGATATGGTATCTATCTTTTATAACATGAACAAAGTACATATTGATATATATTATTCCAATTGGATAACTAGAAAAAAGCACATATTGATATGGCATCTATCAACTATGATAAGGACGTAATTTCTAACAAATACATATCAAACAAAAACTACGGTTTTATAGTAATATCAATATGTGTTTTTTAAAATCACACAGTGCATTCAGTAGAGGGTATTCAATAAATACTTATTCATATGTACTGTAGTATCATACAGTGCATGCACTAGAAGGGTTTTAAGCAGTACATATCAAGGGTTTTAAAAGTACATATCAGTAAGTACTTTGGATCATATGATGAATTTGGTATGAAAAAACAATAGAAAGCAGAAGCAGAAGCAATATAAGACATGGAGATCTATTAAAAGATTAGAATCAAAATACGTTTTTTTGCAGAAACAACAACAACTTTCTTCTTTGATGTAGAATGAACAACAAGAGCTTTGTTATTCTTCTTTGATAATTTTGGAGAATCAACAACAATCGTCGCTTTGTTATTTTTCTTTGATGGTTTTGGACAAACAACAACAACCACTTTCTTCTTCTTCTTTGTAGGTGATGGAGAATCAACAGGAGCAACTTTCTTCTTCTTCTTCTTCGATGGTGTTGGAGAATCAACAACTTCAGTGTTCTTTTTTTTTTGACTGGTGGTGGAGAATCTACAGGAGCAGTTTTCTTCTTCTTCTTCGATTCTGCCGGAGAATCAACAACATCTGATTTCTTCTTCCTTTTTCATTTTTGTGGTGGAGATTCAGGAGTATCTTGTTATTCTATTACTGTTTCTTTGATTGCTCTATCAATTTTTCTCTTCATTTTTCTTTGATTTAGGTATAGATCAGTTCAGATCTACCTTTTTCTTTTGATGATTTTGATTTTGATTTTCTTTTCGCTGAATTTTGATTTCTTTAGTTTTTGATTTTTGAAATGATCTGATTTTAGTTACAATTGTTTATGTAGAGCAGTTTTGATTTTTGAAATCCCTAATTTTCAGTTGTGGTGGTTTTAGAAACTGAAAGGGATATAACGGGTGGGGTGAAGACGTGTATTATGTTCTCTACGGTTCACACGTGAGTTATAAAGGCAGGAAGATAATCTTCTATGTCTGAAAGGTTTTTGGACCTCCGATTAAATGTATTATCTTGCTAAACCCTAGATTAAATGGGTCATGGATCTTTAAACCATTCAATAAATTTCCCTTTCAAAAATTTACCCACATCCAATCAGTTAAGAGATGGATCGAATGTCCAACCTTCAAAATATAGATCGGGTCAGGATAAAATCCGCGGATTCGGATGTTGTGCTCACCCCTAGACTGCACACTTACTAGGACAATCACACTCCCGCAAAAGATCTTGGAAACAGCACTTATCCATCCGTTCCCCACCTAAAATGCTTAAACCCTAAAGTTGCATTTCTCTCTTCCTTTCAAAAACCCTAAGAAATTTTTCCGCATAAGTTATTCACATACATCTAACTTTTCATCAAATCCATTTGGAAGTAGCAGCATAAAACGGACAAGGGTTAGAGTTTGATTCTCATTTATCGAGTGTCTGTTATACCTGGTCAGTTACTACCTCTTAAATTGGTCAATAATTCTGTATCTACAATTACCAGTTTTTCCACCATGAAACTAGCTTCCAACTTTCAGTGTTCTCATAGTATTTCTGTTTTCTCTAGAGTTCTCCCGTCCAAACTTAAATACCTAGGGTTTTCAAGAAATTTTGCTGTTCCGATGTTGTTGTCTAATGAAGAATCAAATCCTAGAAGTTTTTCTGCTGGTTCTTTTCGACCTAGAAATGGTGGTAGAGGTAGTAGTAGTAGGAGTCTTGCTAGGAATCCAGAATTTTCACGAGGTGGGCGTGGTTTAGAGAGAGAAAGTTTCAAAGCTGGGAGCTTTGGGAGTAAAGGGGCAAAACAAAAAAGTCTCATTGAGGATGAAGAGGAACTTAATGATTGGGCTGGTGGATTAAGAACCGATTCTTTTCGTGTCAGGTCGAACAATGATAGTGATGGTTCAGACTTGGATAGGGGTTATCAGAGAGAGAGGGATACTGATAGAACTAGGGGTTCATATTCAACTTCGAGGAATCTGAGAGGTGGAAGGAGTGAAATGATATCTCCAAGGAGGGGAAGAGATGATTTTTCTGCTGGTAATAGTCGAGGTTCTCGAGGTGGGACTAGTTCTTTTCCTAGGGGTTCAAGGGGCACAAATTCTGTGTCAAATTTTGGTACAAAGAATCGTTTTAGCGAGCCATCATCAGATGAAGAAATAACTCCAAGGAGGAGGGAGTTCAATACTCGGGGTGGAGTTTCTTCCCCTGCTACAAGAGGTGGAAGGAATTCTTCCTTCAGTAATGGACGGGGTCGAGGGGGTGCAAGTCTACAGAGAGGGTTAAAACCTTCTGGTAGACAAGCTGCTTTGATCTCAGATGATGAAGATGACGAGGGGCATTATGATTCGGACACAATTTCCAGTTTCAAGAAATCACTCAAAGATGATGACAGTGAATACAGTGATGAAGATAGTGAAGATGATGACAAAGGTAGTGATATTGATAGGTTTAAGGGGTTGGGTTCATTTGGTGGATCGGCCAAAGGAAGTGGTGCGAAGGTAATTCCTGAAGTGTTAAGTGAAGATTCTGAGTCTTATCTAAGTCAGACCCGGTAAATATTATATCGTACCTGTTATATAGTTATGATCTTAATCTATGTTTTAATTGATTGAGTGTGAGAGAAAATAGCATTTTAGGATGGGTACTCACCATACAATTTCATGTAGAATTGAAACTGAGTTGATATTTTCTTGTGTGTAAATAATAAATATTGCTTTTGGCTCCATGCTTCTCTGCAATGATGTTGGGAGAAACACTGATAACTAGCCATGGTTTGTGTGTCATTTGAGTTCTCATGGTAGTTAGAAAATAACGTCTGAACCTCTAAAGGTTCGAGTGAGAGTGTATTGGTTTTGGTTTTGGTTTTGGATTGTATTTGCATTTGAGAAAATGAACGTTATTACTGTTTCCATAATAGATTCCTCAGTATGATTTGTATCTGAACCTTTTGCTTTCTGATGTTTAGGTTTGATCAATGTGCTGTATCTCCCTTATCGTTGAAGGGAATAAAGGATGCTGGCTACGAGAGGATGACCGTGGTGCAGGAGGCAACTCTTCCTATCATTCTCAAAGGTAACACATAACAGTGTGGTTGTTAGCCATTGTACGGTACAATGTTAAAATAGTTTTAAAGCTAATAATTTTTGCTGATTTGTATGGAAGTCGTTCTCATCTAGACTTCATATTAGCATATGTAAAGGCTTCTGTAGTTGAATATTTCTATTAATTCTTCAGTCCTGGACTTGGAGATTTAGTTTCATTTTTCTTTACCATGAAATAGAAAAAAAACATCAGTTGTTATTCATGTATCATATATATCATGGTGAGATTAAACTCAAACACTGGCATTCTCAAAACTAGTATATCCAAAGCGCACATATATGATTATTTTTGTTTTTACAACAACCTTTTTGTCTTTCAGGGAAAGATGTTCTAGCCAAGGCAAGGACAGGAACTGGGAAAACTGTAGCATTTTTGGTAACAAACTTACCTTTTATGCTCTAACTGAGTGCATGTTGCATGCTCCCATATCACCAGGCAATGTGTGTAAAGTGTCAAGGTGTGAGATGTCACAAGGAGTGTTTTTCCGTGCTCAACTTTAAAGTTTTGATTTCAGCTTCCAGCAATTGAAGCAGTTGTAAAATCAGCTTCTATCGATCGTGATCAGAAGAGACCCCCAATAAACGTGCTTGTTGTATGCCCCACAAGAGAATTAGCAAGTCAAGCTGCTGCTGAGGCTACCAAATTGTTGAAATATCATCCTACTCTCGGTGTTCAAGTTGTAATTGGAGGTGTAAGGCAAGCGTTGGAGCAGAAACGTTTACAGGCAAATCCGTGTCAGGTAAAAAGTTATGTTTAAGAGGATTTATAGCATGTAGAATGATGAATACGTACCTTCCTGAAAATTTACATCAAATTTTCTGAGAAGTGAATCAGATTTACTTGCTGCTATCAGCATCCATGTGCCTTAAAAGTCAACTTTGGTTTATGCGGTAGCACTCCTGTGGTGCAAGGGATTAACTCAGTCGATTTATGTCCTTTAGAACCAAAGTTGGTTGACCTCGTCTCATGGAATTTGAACCTTGTTAACCATATTACAAACTAAACAACTAGAAACTTGACTACTAGTATAATATATTCGCCTGACCCCTTCAGATCCTTATCGCCACACCTGGAAGGCTCAGAGACCACACTGAAAATACGCCTGGATTTGCAACACGGTTGATGGGTGTGAAAGTGCTGGTTCTTGATGAAGCCGACCATCTGCTGGATATGGGTTTCCGGAGAGACATAGAGAGGATCATTGCTGCTGTTCCGAAACAGCGTCAAACACTACTATTTTCCGCCACTGTTCCAGAAGAGGTATAATTTTATCTAGTTAGATAAGTTTTCTAGTTTCTTCCGATTTAGAGAGAGGTCTTAAGGTACTAGTTGGTCTGCAGGTTCGTCAAGTCTGTCACGTAGCTTTAAAAAGAGATCATGAATACATCAACACTGTTGCAGAAGGCAGTGAGGAGACTCACACACAGGTAATATTATGTACCCTCTTGGTCCTTCAAATGGTGATTCATGGCTTTCGTAAAATACTTAAAAACTTTTTTGCTTTTGGAGTCGTTTCAGGTTCAACAGACACATCTAGTTGCGCCACTCGACAAACATTTTTCACTGTTATATGCCCTACTAAAAGACCATATTGCAGACGATGTTGACTATAAGGTATTTATTCTTGAAACCTAAATTTTCATGTGTACTACTTTAGCAAGAGCTGCTAAGGTTACTATCTTGTTTTTACTTTTTCCTTGTATCTTTTTAACCTCCTTTTTCTTGGAAATATTTGGGAGGTAAGAGACGATGCGAAAAATATGAAAGCATTTTAGATTACATTTTCTCGATACTATGACAAATATGTTCTGATTGCATAGGAATTTTCCTTTCAAGTTGTCTTTTAACCTCATGCAGTTTAGAAAATATGGACTTCATGATTCGATACTATTCATATTCCTCATATGTTTTCAGTTGGTGTGTGCTGAAGAAGTAGATTTTCTGGCATATATCATGTGTATTTGATTTGCGTGGAAAATTGCAGGTACTTGTATTCTGCACAACTGCTATGGTCACGAGATTTGTAGCTGACCTCCTTAATCAGCTTAACTTGAATGTGCGTGAAATCCATTCCCGAAAACCCCAAAGTTATAGAACAAGGGTTTCTGACGAGTTCCGTAAGTCAAAAGGACTTATTCTTGTGACATCTGATGTATCTGCACGTGGAGTGGATTATCCCGATGTTACCCTTGTTATACAGGTATTATCTCTGCTTACCTCGGAGAAACTTAATTGTCCAGTAAAGTTGTCTAAATTTAATCTGAAGGGCTCGAACTATGATTCTTTGGAAGGCTATTTTGGTTTTATCATCCACATGATTTCTTGTTACAACTTATGAACCTTGCGACAACATTGTTCTTTTCTGTTTTTTACTTCTTTTTCTTCTTGAAATGCCATGTTTTTTTGTTAATCTTCTAATAAGCAAACTGTACTAAAATTGCAGATAGGATTACCATCAGATAGAGAACAGTACATACATCGACTGGGTAGAACAGGGCGGAAAGGTAAACAAGGGCAAGGAATACTGCTGCTGGCACCTTGGGAGGAATTCTTCTTATCTAATTTGAGAGATTTACCATTAACAAAAGCTTCGGCACCTTTGGTTGATCCTGACACAAAGAAAAAGGTGATTCAACCCTATTTTTGGTTTTGCTGTAGTAAACCCAAAAAGTTTAATAGTCCAAATAATTATTTAGTTCTTTGTCTGATTTGAGTATTCCCTAGAGTATTATTTGCGAAGGATAAAAGATTCAGTTGTGTTGTATGACATAACTCTGGTTAAGAATTAACAATTCTTATTAACAATGCACCAGTTTTACTAAATGATAAAAAGGTAATCATAGAAAATGATATGTGTACTTACAAGTAGGAGTTTGAGCAGGTGGAACGAGCCCTGTCCGGAGTAGAAATGAAAAACAAAGAAGCAGCATACCAAGCATGGTTGGGATTCTACAATTCCAATAAGACGGTGGCATGTGATAAATCCAGACTTGTTGAGCTTGCCAACGAGTTCAGCAGCAGCATGGGACTTGATAGCCCTCCAGCCATCTCGAAGCTCATTATTGGCAAGATGGGACTAAAAAATGTCCCTGGTCTTAGGTTCAAGTAGATTCTTTAGACATGACATGACAAAGAAGCCGACGGCAAAGAAGAAAGTGTAGGTTATAGTCAGGAAACAGCTTCTGGAGTATTCTGCTTCCAGAGGGAGTCAAAAAGTCGCTCATTTCTCTAGCGTCGAGTTGGATACAAAGAAAATGTATAGTTGCGAGGGAGATTAAAATATTATAACTATCCAGGAAAAATCGAGGGAGATTTTGCTGTAGATGGATTTAATTTTTTAATGCAAGAAAATAACATCATATCCTTGTTGGAGCTTGCTTTCGTTTTGGAATTGGCAATTCGTTTTCTCTAACCGCATTCCATTAAATTTGAATTGGTTTTTTTCTAGCACGGTTAAATTTGAATTGGTTTTTTTCTAGCACGGTTAAATTTGAATTGGTTTTTTTCTAGCACGGTTAAATTTTATTGTGAAGAGAAGACAATAATTAACCTCAGACAGTTTATTTTTATATGTGAAAATGTATGTATATCCATATACAGATCACACTTTAAAACGGATCAGGTTATAATTATTCGTGTTGGCTCTTTAGTAATAAGATCGGCCAAACCTATTTAGTTACACCAGGCGGGTCCATGGACATTATGATGAATTTTTTTCTAAAAGAGATATATTAATTATCTATGAAAAATTGAGATGACTCTTTTCACCGCTTATTGTAATCCTTCCATTTTTGAAACCCTCATTTTCCTCTCAGTCAAGGTCCTACTTGGAGGTCTAAATAATCTATTTTTTTTTTTAAGTGTGTATTTGTACATCCTGATAAAATCGGGTGCATATTTTTAGCAGTTATTTTTAATTTTTTTGGGGAAGATCTATGACTCAAATTCATTTACCATCAGATACAAGTGGATGGATAAAATTAATACTACCTTCATTTCTGGAAAAGAGTTACTATCACTTTTCAATTTGACTTATTTTTAGATTAAAATGAAAAAGTGATAGTAACTTTTTTCCAAAAACGAAAAGAGTATTAAATTTAGAAAACAAAAAAAATATTATCAACTAAAATATTATAACTATACATCCACTTACATGCGTTCGGTTTTTATTTATCATTTTTTTCTAAGGGTTTTAGTTAGAAAAAAATCTTCAGGTTTGTTTTCTTTGGTTACTCATCTATCTTCTTCCCCTTTTTAGGTTTCTTCATGTTCTTTTGTTGGTCCAATTCCATGCTTATATAACACAAAACTAAAAGTCATTACAAGTTTTACCAACATTCTCTCATTGATTAGTTGTCCTTGAATAATAATTCACTACCTTTTCGATTCTAATACTGGTACAACTTCCATTTGAATGAAATGATTCTCTGCAGGTGTCTTCATCATGATCGAATGTAATCGTCTTTGTCTTTGTCTATGTCTATTAATTGATTGTCATGTACCTGACATCCCTTAGTCTTCTTTGTGTGCCTCAGTCAATAAGTAGTTAAGTACTTAGCAAGTAAGTAGCAGTTAGAGTCTAATGACAGTTTAAATTAAAGAGTAGTGATTCACCCACGTGTATGGCTGTGAAGTAGTTATTATGGTTTGTTTCTTTAAGGTTCTATTTAAGTCAAGTTGTAAGAATTAAAAAGAAAAGGAAGTTGTGCTCCGCGTGAGACAGTGGTTACTTGCATTATCTTCCATACTTTACTATTTTCTTATAAGTTTGTACTACAATCATAACATTGATAACCTGAAACTTTGTTTTCTTTGTTGATGTTCATCTTTATCTGTTAGTAAAATAAAGTCATATTCATAATGTTGTTTTTAAAACTTATTTCATATCATTTCATTCAGTTGATTTATACGAGCGTTATCTTTGGAAAGGTTTTGGTTCTAATCATTCCCTAAACCATCATAAATAAATAGAAACTAGAAAAATATACATAAAATACAAATTTATTTTTGACAGTTTTTGAAACAATCGATTTTCTATTTTTCTTAGTCTTGTTCCTATATTTTCTCTCAACAATTTTCTAACCTGAGATTTCGGTTTGGTCTTATTTTAGGTGGCCTCAAATTAGTTAGGTTCATCGACAAATAAGGAAGCTTTATGTAATCTTTATCTTTTTTAAAATGTCAAATAACTACTTCCTCCGTCCCCTATATAAAGGTGGAAAAGTGAAATTATCTTAGAATAAGAAAGTTTTTTGTTTTCATAAATATGCATTTTTTTCCATCTTTATCCTTTATCATATTTCCAATTCTAGAAACATCAACTTAATTGTGATGATACCTACATATCATATGTGGAAAAACCCATTTTGGTATTAGAGTTCCGCTTATCTAATGGGACTACTAAAATCAAAAACTCTGCCTTTATTTGTGTTACGGAGGGAGTAAAATGTTATTTTCTGTTACTCGTGTTCTCTCTCTCTTCTTAAAATAAAAATTATAATAAAAATTAATAAATTTAACATATTCGAAAAGTTCTCGACGAGATCTATACAACAAGTACCCATTTCACTATTTTTCAAAGTTTTAATCTTTATATTATCGGTAACGGTAGTTTATACTCAATAATGAACATCACTATAGAGTACGATGGTGCTTTTGAATTCCCCAAACACCTCCCTAGTCTTCTCCCAACTTAGGTGTCGCCATTTAATTAAACCTCAAGTTCGGGAAACGGTGAACCTTTTTAGGAAAATGAATTAATGAGTGGTGAAGATGGTGACACCTAGGATATGGAGGAGAGTGTGGAGATGTTTAGGGAGATGAATATCATTTTCGTATAGAGTATGTTAGTTTATTTCTAGCAGTTTAGTTTGTAGGATGAACTTGTAATATCGGTAGTTCAATCCAACAATTCATTTTGTAAGATGAACTCGTAACAGTAGTTTATTATGAAAAATGAACTCGTAAAGTTAGTTCATTATAATAGTAGTTCATTTTGTAGATAAACTCGTAATGGTAGATCATTTTAATATGGTAGTTCATTCTGAAAACTGAACTCGCAAAGTTAGTTCATTACAATGATAATTCATTCTAGCAGTTCTTTTTATAGAATGAACTCGTAAGGATAGTTCATTCTAGCATTTTATTTTGTAAAATGAACTCGTAATGGTAGTTCATTCTATCATGTAATGGTAATTCATTCTGCAAAATGAAATCGTAAAGTTAGTTCATTATAATGGTAGTCCATTTTGTAGAATGAACTCGTAATGGTGGTTCATTCTGCAAAATGAACTGGAAAAGTTAGTTCATTATAATTGTAGTTCATATTAGCAGTTCATTTTGTATAATGAACTCGTAATGGTAGTTCACTCTTGTAGATGGTGAGTTTTTGAAAAGGGCTAGAGGAAGAATCGTCAAAAAGGTCAAATTCGTCATTTTTTACAGGAAAATGTTATTCATAGTCGTGCATATGTTATGCAACAACCAGCTGAAGTCCGAGAAAAAGTATTAAACCAGACCAAGTTCACTAAGGGCAGTCGCTGCATTTATTATTATTAGATTCCATAATGGCAGCCCATACCTTATTTGGGGGAGCCTAAGTCTAGTTTATTCTCTGACTTTAGGGTTAGGTCGAGGACAACAACCAAATTATTTTCTTCTTTTCTGTCAAATAAATCGAGTTCAAGAGGAATACAAACAAATTAGGTATAAACTTGGTTTCTCAGCTTGACAGAACCAGAAGAAAGGTATTGTTTTTATAGGTAGATGTACAATAGGGTTTACAATGCTTGCACAATAATTCTTAACAAAACAGACCAAAACTAAAACTGGAAACTTAAAACTAAACAAGAAAGCTAAACCATATGTACATTATGTGTCATGTTCTCTAACACTTCCCCTCGATCTAAGCGGGTGATTAGTCACAGTAAGCTAGAGTGTAATGAACATAAATGTTGTTTTGGTGTTCGTTTGGTAAACACATCAGCAATTTGGTCCTTGGAGGATACAAATCGAACATCCAACTGACCATGTTGAACCCGTTCGCGCAAAAAATGATAGCAAATTTCTATGTGTTTAGTGTGACCATGTAAAATAGGGCTCATGGTGACATATGTAGCACCTAGATTGTGACACCATAAAACAGGTGGAATGTGTACCGGAGCTTGGAGTTCTTTCAGCAAGGATTCAATCCACATGAGTTCCACAGTGGCAATTGCAAGACCTCTATATTCAGCCTCTATACTCGATTTCGAAACAGTTTTATGCTTGCGAGAACTCCAAGATATAATATTTGATCCTAAGAAAATACAATAACCACTTGTAGAGTGTCTATCAATTGGATCACCAGCCCAGTCAGCATCGATATATGCTTGAAATTTTAGTGTCAACGTAGGAGAACGTTTCAAAGTAATACCATAAGAGGATGTACCTTGCAGATACTGTAAAATCCGTTTCACAAGAAGTAAATGCTGACCAGTTGGATTTTTCATGTATTGACAAACCTTGTTAACAGAAAACACAAGCTCCGGGCACGTGATCAATAAATATTTCAAACCACCAACAAGACTTTTATATAAAGTAGGATTTGATAGAGGAGTTCCACCATGTGGGTTTAATTCAGTAGTAGTGGTGAAAGGGGTACTCACAGGCTTAGCACCATGCATATTAGCACGTTCTAACAAGTCTTCTATGTAGCGGCGCTACGAAATAATCAAGCCAGTAGGAGATCGTGTAACTTCAACACCGAGAAAGGAAGATAATTCTCCAAGATCTTTCAAGGAAAATTTCTTTTCAAGAGTGACAATCAAATTTTACACACAAGCTAAACTGGAGCCTGTCAAGATAATATCGTCAACATAGACAAGTAAATAAACAATACCATCAGTGAAACGATGAATGAACAAGGAGGAATCTGCCCATGAGATAACAAATCCAATCTTTTGAATAAAAAAACTCAACCGAGTATACCACGCCCTAGGTGCTTGCTTTAGGACATATAAATATTTATGCAATCTTCATACATAATTAGGAAATTGAGAATCAACATAACCCGGAGGATGCTTCATATAAACTTCTTCGGTAGAGAACCATTTAGAAAGACATTCTAAATGTCAAGCTGTCGATTAGGCCAAGAATACATAAGAGCCAATGTTAAAACAACCCGTATGGTACACGACTTTATAAATGGACTAAAGGTTTCTCTATAGTCAATGCCTTCTTGCTGATTAAATCCTTTAGCTATAAGACGGGATTTATATCGTTCGATAGTTCCATCAACATGTCGTTTGATCCGAAACACCCACTTACAACCCACTAGATTCGTACTAGAATTTGGAGGAACCAAATACCATGTACTATTTTTAATAAGAGCGTAATATTGTTCATCCATAGGCTTGCGTCACTTAGGGTCATTCTTTACCTGTGAATAAAAAGTAGGCTCAAACACAGAATCAGTAAGCTTTGCATGTTTAGAGGCTAACAATACTTTCTTTTGGATAATACAATCCTTTCCCCTAGTGATCATATGATGATCATTTTGAATGACCGGGTTTTGAAAAGAGACACTAGATGGGTTAAAATTGGGAATTATGGGCAGTTGAGTTCTAGGAGCCGTAAGAACTTTAGGTAAAAGTGAAATGAGTGAATCATGTGGTGCTGGCATCCTAAATGAATTGGAGAAGGTTCTGAATGTTGTGGTTGAGTGTATTCATGTATGAAGGAAGTAAGTGGGGTTGTGTCTATATTTTTTATATTACTGGAGACAAAGGATGATGTGGTTGGAGTGGAATCTAAGCTAGTACCAGGATTGCTATTAGACAATGAAATAAGAGGGTCAGCAGAAGATTGAGATGGGGTTGGTGTAGACAAGGCAGGAATGAAAGAAGGATAACATGGTACTTGTAGTGAAGACGACGGGGATGGTAGTATAGTAGGTGCAGCTGCAAAAGGAAAGACCGACTCATCAAATATTACATGTCGCGACCAATATATTCGTCCCGACGGAACATGGAAACATTTATAACCTTTATGAATAGCGCAATATCCTAAGAAAACACATGGAGATGATCGAGACTCTAGTTTATGAGACCAATAATCCGAAGATGAAGAAAACATAGACACCCATATGTTCGAAGACATAAATAGTCTGGAAATTTATGGATTATTAATTCATATGGAGAGAGAGTACCTGTAGGTACTGAAGGAACCCAATTTATAAGAAAAGTGGCAATAGAAAATGTATCGTACCAGAAACTAGGAGGAACAGAAGCCATTGAGAGAAGTGTGATACATGTTTCGAATATAGGAAGATGTCTCCTTTCAGCAAGACCATTTTGAGCAGACGTGTGGGGGAAAGTAAAACAATGATGAGTACCATTTTCTTGAAGGATTTTGGTAAATTTCTGATATCCAGTGCCATTGTCAGATTGGAATAGTTTAATCTTCCTATTAAAAAGAGTCTGAACTTGTTTATAGAAGATCTCAAAGATTGAAACAACATCAAATTTCAAATGCATTGGATAAATCCAAGTAAATCGACTAAAAACATCAAAAAAAAATTATATAATACCGAAAATCTTCATTAGATAAACCGGGGAAGGACCCTAAACGTCGGACACAATTAAACCTAATGGATTGTCATAAACAGTGCTACTAAAATAGAATTGGAGTTTATGAATTTTATTGGATAAAAAAGACTAACACATAGAAAAACTAGAACTAGATACTGGTAGATGATGTTTCGGAACAACTTCCTTAACAGTTTTGAACATGGGATGCCCTAAACGGTGGTGCTAGTTTTTAAGAGATGTATGTTCTTTAACAAAAGCGGATATAGATGAGGCTGGAAAAAGTGTATAGAGACCAATCTTAAGCGTTCCCACGAGTACTACCTTCCCCGTGCGACGATTCCTCACAAGACAACCATTACCATGAAATTCAAATAAGACATTATTATCATGGCAAAAGTGAGATACAAATAGAATGTTGTTAGAGATATGCGGAATGTGAAGTACATTGGAAAGAAAGAACTTACAATTTGGAGCCAGCAGCAGTATGAACTTATCAGGTCCAGTGTACTTGTGATGGGTCTGCAGGTTATGAAGATTATTTTTCATATGGTTTTTTGCTCCACTGTCTACAAGACAATCATAAATGTAGGTTGGTCGGTGGTACGTAGCATAGGCAGTAGGAGGAGGTGAGTTATTGTTTGAAGAAGGTCTGGCATCTCTGTTGTTATAACCTTTAACATGTTTACGTTGGTCACGAGAAGGATAAATGATCATATCACATTGTTTGCAGAAATCCCTAGAACTATGATACGACTTCTCAGATATTTGGAAGATGGTAGCCGGTTTTCCATCCCTTATAAGAGGGATATCACAACTGCGATTGGTTTAGGCAATATTAGCTTGTGGTTGTGAGATATCAAACTGATTCTGCGCACTGACACGAAGATCATAAAAGAGCAACAGAGCTTCAAACTCCTCAGATGTAATAACGCCCACGGTGGTAACTAGAGAGCTACCAATGGACTCATAGGCTGAATAAAGACCCTTAATAACATAATGGCGGAATTCCTTGTCAGAAATTTCTAATCCGCTAGGAGAAAATTAATCGATAATATTCTTAACCGACTGAATGTAGTCAGATAGAGTTGAGTTTCCTTTCTTAACATATGACAGAGATTCCTTATGATGAATAAGGTATGCATCAGTTTTGGATGCAAAAAGACTATCTAGTGTCATCCAGATAGAATTAGAGGTTGTATATGACTTAACTTTTTCTAAAATTGGGGAAGTGTTAGTACCTAAAAATTGATTCTAGGCAAAACAATGTACTGTAGAAGTACTTTCTTTAGATTCAGAAATTAAAATCGTACATGGCAAACCTAAACCACGGTAGTAGCTTTTTCTGCCCTGCTTCGTTCACTAGGAGAGAAAATTGGTTGATCTTAGGGGAGGGAAGCAAAGAAAGTTGACGGAATTTGTGTCTTTAATTGTGTGTAGAGATGTTGAACTATTGAGAAAATAACAGAGCTTGAGAGAATGATAAGCTTGTTATGTTTTCAGAATAGGATAAGTAGCCTATTTATAATAGTTGAGCACACACATGTTTCCTTGTAAAGTAATGGAGTTAGTGGAGAGATAGAGTAACGAGGATTATGGGGGTAATGGTGTAACCGCCCATATCCTTGGAAGTTTCTGGTAAACCATTATTCCATTACCTCCTAAACCACTTCAACCGTCACCACTACTTTGTAGTTTCCTTGTCATGGGGTGTTTCCACGCCCATGTTGCTATAACTACCAGAACAAAACCCCATGTTTAATCCCCCCATGTAACATGTTTTGATTTTTCGTAAGAGTTAGTAGAGTTGGCATGGCTAGTAGAGTGCTAGCACTAGCCATGATGTTGCTAGTAAGGCCTAGCGAGATTAGCGCTAGCAATGTCGTAAAAAGAAAAGGAGGGCTAGCAATGGTACTAGCGAGGAAAAGTGTTAGCAATGGTGCTATTCAAAAAGGGGATGCTAGCATAGGCTGGCAGCGCTAACTAGTTAGCGCTGGTGCAAGCACAACTAGGGCCTATTTGGCGCGTTGTCACAAGGGTGCACCAAATGGCTCAACACATGGCTAACTCACCCTTGTGCACCACCTTGGCTAGCCCCTTTGGCTAAATGGCTAGCCTCCCATTCTATAATCTTCTCTCATTTGTCCTTTTCTTAGAATATTCTAGAATGGTGTAGATATATGTGGATATGTATAGAATAATCTAGAAGTAGATCTTAGCCATACATTTATAAAGATCTTAGATCATTCTCTAGAACATTCTTGGCATCCCAACTAGTATAAATATGGATGCCACCCTCATTTGTAAATCATCCAAGTTTGGGAGAGCAACAAGTATACAACTTCCATTCAAACATTCATCTTTCTTCTTGAGTGTTCTTAAGTTGTTCTTGAGTTTCTTGTGAGTTTGATCTTGAGTAGTCACTTGAAGTTGTGTTAAACTTCATTGGGAAGGCTTACTTATCTAGTAACAAAATTCTAGACAAGTGTCGCACGAAGAAAGTCAAGGCGAAGGACCGACCCCGTGAGAACTGGTATCAGAGCTAAGTTCACACTACTCTCGGTAAGATCTTTCACTATGTCTTCAAATGATGCAAATGTTGTTATCACTAACGTTGATAATGAGAAGGCTCAGAAGGCAAAGAAACAACGGGATAAGTCAGTGGACCCCCGTGTAGATGCTCGTGTTGGATCATTGGAAGAAAGGGTGTCTTCCAATACGGAGATGGTAGAAAAGTTGAACATGGAGTTTGGAGAAGCCATGGATCAACAAAGTGCTACCATAGAAGATTTGGAGAAATCGATGGAGGTCTCTTTTGAAGCGTATCGGAAAGAGATGGGTGCACATAAACAAGAGGTAAATGCTCATGTGAGGATGCTGCAAGCTCAAATCGATGAGCTAAAGACCCTGATTCGAGGAGGAGCGGTTCGTGGACCATCTAGAGTGAAGGTGCCGGAACCGAAGGAATACGCTGGTCAAAGGGATGCTAAAGAGATGGAAAACTTCCTATGGAACATGAAGAGGTACTTCAAGGCCACGGGCCTTGATGACGATCAAGAAAAGGTCGACACGGCGACCATGTACCTAATTGAAGACGCTCTATTGTGGTGGAGAAGGAAATATGCAGAGATTGAGAGGGGATTCTGCACCATCACTACTTGGGCAGAATTCAAAAGGGAGATCAAAGCCATGTTCTATCCGGAAAACGTTGATCATAAAGCTCGGGACAAACTTCAAAACTTGAAGTATTCATGTACCATTTCCGAATATGTCAAGCAATTTAATTCCCTCATGTTAGACATATTAACAATGGCAGACGAGGACCGCTTCTACCACTTCAATCGTGGATTACCTCGTTGGGCTTCTATGGAACTCAACCAAGAGGTATTACTGACTTGTCCACCGCATTAAGCACCGTCGAGAAACTTGATGACTTTTCGAACAAGCCTGATCAACTTTCCAAGAACAAGTCATCCAAGCCATTTCAAGGAAAGGATGGGTGAGCCAGGAACTACCATGATAAGCCACAAACTATCCGCAAAGGGTCCAAGACAAACAACGGGTGGAAAGGAAGGCAAGATAACCGTGTGAATAAATGTTTCATTTGCCAAGGTGACCATCTTGCCCACAGTTGTCCCAAGAAGAACTTGCTCAACTTCTTGATTGCGGAGCAAGAAGAGAAAACCGAAAACTCGCATCTGGGAGCCGTTCGGTTGAGCGCAATCAAGAGCCAGCCCAGGGAAAAACGTCCAGCACCAAATGAGAACAAAGGACTTATGTGGACATAAGTCTAAACGAGCATAAAATCAAGGCAAGGGTCGATTCTGGTGCAACACACAACTTCATCTTTAAAGGAGAAGCCGATAGGTTGAAGTTGCAGGTCGAGGCCGATTCGAGCACTATCAAGGCGGTAAACTCAGAAGCCATACCTGTCCACGGAGCGCCCAAGGGGGTCGAAATGAAGGTTGGCGCGTGGAAAGGAACTATCGACTTTATGGTGGTGAAGATGGACGATTTTAAAGTTATTATCGGGATGGAATTCTTGGATCGTGCCAAAGTTGCCATGGTACCTTGCCTCGGCGTAGTCAGCATCAGTGACGAGAAGTCCCCTTGCGTGATTCCAACCACCCGGACCAAGGTGACTTGCTCGAGTACACTGTCGGCTCTACAACTAAAGAAGGGAGTTCAGAATGAAGAACCCACCTTTGTAGCATCCATCATGGAGGAAACCCAGGAACTGGACGAGGTCGTTCCGTTGGGGGTGCAAAAAACTTTCCAGGAGTACCAGGACGTGATGCCAGCCGAGTTTCCCAAGAAACTACCACCTAAGAGGGAGGTGGATCATCAAATCGAGATGGAACCTGGAACAAAGCCGCCCGCCATGGCCCCATATCGCATGGCCCCGCCAGAATTGGAGGAGTTGAAGAAGCAACTCAAGGAATTGTTGGATGCCGGCTACATCCAACCTTCCAAGGCCCCTTACGGAGCCCCGATGCTGTTTCAGAAGAAGAAGGATGGAAGTCTTCGGATGTGATCGACTATCGAGCCTTGAACAAGGTCACCGTGAAGAACAAGTATCCAATTTCCCGAGTTGAAGACTTGTTCGATCAATTAGGTAGTGCTCGATACTTCACGAAGCTAGACTTGAGGTCGGGATACTATCAAGTTCGAATAGCAAAAAGGGACGAGCCAAAGACCACATGTGTCACGAGGTACGAAGCTTACGAATTTTTAGTTATGCCTTTTGGTCTAACCAATGCTCCTGCCGTATTTTGCACTTTGATGAACAAGGTCTTCCACCCATATCTCGATCGGTTCGTAGTCGTGTACCTTGACGACATCGTCGTATATAGCCACACTTTGGATGAACACCTCAAACATTTACGGATCGTGTCCCAAGTACTGAGGGAGAACTCCTTATATGTGAAGAAGGAGAAATGCAGCTTCGCTCAGCCCAGAGTGTCCTTCCTTGGCCATTGGATAGGTGATGGACAGATCTGGATGGAGGAAAAGAAGATCAAGGCCATCAAGGAGTGGGAACCGCCTACCAAAGTGGCTCAGTTGCGGCCTTTCCTAGGACTTGCCAACTACTACCTGAGATTCATCGAGGGATACTCGAAGAGAGCAGCACCGCTCACGGATTTTCTAAAGAAAGCGAGGACTTGGACGTGGAGCGAAGAACGCCAAGCCGCTTTCGATGATCTTAAGACATCGGTTGTGAAAGAACCAGTCTTAAGATTACCTGATCACACCAAGCCTTTTGAGGTATACACTGATGCTTCTGACTTTTCTATTGGCGGAGTACTTATGCAGGAAGGACACCCACTTGCATTTGAAAGTCGGAAGTTGAACGATACGGAACGGCGCTACAAGGTGCAAGAGAAAGAGATGACTGCCGTCATACACTGTCTTCGGACATGGAGGCACTACCTTCTTGGGTCATATTTCATGGTCTTCACTGATAATGTGGCTACTAGCTACTTCCAGACTCAGAAGAAGTTGTCTCCAAAGCAAGCAAGGTGGCAAGACTTTCTGGACGAGTTCAACATGAAGCTTGAGTACAAGCCAGGCCGCACCAACTATGTTGCTGATGCATTGAGCCGAAAAGCGGAACTTGCTAGTCTTGCATTGGAACGTGTAGCTGCCATCGCCAAATTAACGGGTACCATTCCGGATCGTGTACGGGAAGGCTTGGAACAAGACACTTTTGCAAAAAGCCTCATTCATGATGTGAATAAAGGGAAGACTCGTCGGTTCTGGTTGAAAGACGGTCTCTTATTCACACATGTGAACAAGATGTTCATACCTAAGCATGGGAACATGAGGCGTGAACTAATGCACGAGTGTCATGACACCCGATGGGCAGGCCATCCTGATCAGAGAAGGACGTTGGCTTTGCTGGAAGCAAACTATTACTGGCCAAAGATGGAGGACGACGTGGATGCCTATGTTCGGACGTGTCTAGTATGCCAGCAGGATAAGGTAGAACACAAGAAGTCAGGAGGACTTCTAGAGCCATTACCAGTGCCAGATAGACCGCGGGAGTGTTTATCGATGGACTTCATCTCTGCCTTACCCAAGGTGGATGTCTTGGGATCAATCTTGGTGGTCGTGGACAGGTTCACCAAGTATTCTACCTTCATCGCTGCACCAACAGACTGCACCGCGGAACAGGCTGCTCGACTGTTCATGAAGTACGTGGTGAAATATTGGGGCATACCAAAGATAATAGTTAGTGATCGCGATCCAAGATTTACGGGGAAATTTTGGACAAAGGTGTTCAAATTTCTTGGGTCCGAGCTCAACTTCTCCACAAGCTTTCATCCTCAAACAGACGGACAAACGGAGTGCACCAATTCCTTTTTGGAGGAGTACTTGAGACACTTCGCGAACGTTAACCAAAGAAATTGGGTGGAATTATTGGACGTGGCTCAGTTTTGCTATAATTTACAGAAGAGTGAATCATCTGGCCATAGTCCATTCGAGTTGGCCACAGGCCAGCAACCTTTGATGCCACACACACTCGTTGGAGGATATAGAGGAAAGAGCCCTGCTGCTTTTCAATTCACTAAGGAGTTGCATGATAAGCACGACTTGGCCATACGAAAGCCTCTCAGCGAATGAAGAAATGGGCGGACGAGAAAAGGAGACCCGTATCTTTCGAAAGAAGATGACTTAGTCATGCTGAAGTTGAACCCGCAACAGTTCAAAGCTTTTCAAAAGGTACACAAGGGACTCATTCGACGATACGAGGGTCCGTTTCGCATCATCAAGAAAGTCGGGAAGGCGTCTTATAGACTGGAGCTGCCAAGCCACATGAAAATCCATACCGTCTTTCATGTTAGCTGCTTGAAGCCATACTATGCGTATCAAGATGACGAGTCTAGAGGAATTACCAAGAGGGCTCCATTCAATATGATTACTGATGTAATTTTAGAAGTGGTAAATAAAGAGTTCGATTCTCGAACTT
>JAJJMC010023397.1:2675506-2687539 GCA_023531435.1 Papaver californicum
TTTAATCTAAATATGCCAAAGATAGGTTTTTGAAAGAATAATTGTTAATCAAGAGCATAAGACATCAAGAGTTTAAAAACCAAGTATGACCCATCAGAAGAAAACACAATTATTTGAGAAAAACCATTTTTTTAATTTTAATTCAAGCAATTAATAATAAAAGAATTGTAGAATAAATACAGTTAAAATAGAAGTTACCACAATTATTAGATGAACGGCTTCCTCCATCGCCCCAGTGATGGTGATTAGCTCATTGTAATCGAAACACACCCAAAATAGACTTTCATTGCTCAAAAGGTGCTTACAATGATGAAAAAGGAGTAATACAGAAGTTTTGAGACGTATATAAACGTTACAGTGAAGTGATCTCAGTGTTACAGAAGAAATAAAAGGGAACAGGAGAAAAGAACGGACTCTATATGCAGCAGGAATACGACTGCTTCAGCAGATGAAGATATGACTGAAACAGAGACATAAAGAATGACAGTTCAGCGACAGTCTTATGTTCTTCCTCTTCTTCTTCTTCTTCACAGCAGAATTTTTTCTTCCTGTTTTTTTTTCCGGTGGCTCTCCCCTTTATTTTCTTTGCTTCTCTTTGCTTTATGTAGGATTAATAAACCCTAGTAACTCATGTGAACCGATAAGGACTCAAAAAAAGATCCAAAATCAACTCTAAATCATTGTAAATCCGAATCAAAGTGTGTTTCTTTTTCCGGCTCCCAAACGGATTTTCACCCATTTTCCAGCGTGAAACTCTCTGGATTGCGTGTGTACAAGCTAGTATAAGATTGTATCTTGATTCTCGTGAGTTGAAATCACCTAAAAATCCCTTAAAACACGGTTGCCAACTAATCCAGGTGACTTTCTCACGTAAACATAATTTCCCGCCCTTTTCGGTTTTGAATTCAAAAGGGAGGGTACCTTTAACAACTGTATGTGTTCCTTTAGTAATTTGGTGGGTGCCTTTAGTAATTTTTTATGGGGTGCCTTTATCACTTTTTGAGCCGATTTTCCAAAAAATCTTCAATTCTCGAAAATACCTACAAAGGCATAAAAAACCATAAATAGTACAAAATCGAACACTATCAAAATAGATAATTGAACGCAAATTTGACACAAAAATGTGTCTATCAATAGTGATATGTCTTCTCAACCTCAGAGTCATGAGCAAGACCATCCTGACATGCATGTTGACGAAAACACTCCAAGTGGTGCCATTGTACAGAATGCTGATGTGATGGAGATTGTTCCAGTTGAGTATCCGAGCGCTGGATTAGCTTCGAATTCAAATTTGATAGGATCCGACACAAATACTTGTGTATTAAGGGATTTACTATTCCGTCCGACCATGATGAGATGCATACCAGGATATGGAAGAAATACGGCTATTTTTCTTTGGTAATCCTTAAAACTATCGTACGCTGGAGAGGAATGTGTCTGTGTTGCTGCCAACCATAAAAGAGATGATTGTTCTTCCCCGTAGAAAAATCTCTGAGATATTTCTTCAAGACCGGAAGGATGCCTTGGAGGAGGCTAAAAGAGAGCTGAGCTTAATGTCGCCTGGCTTCGTCGTCATTAAGAAGCTATTGAAAATTATTTGCAGGAGAAAGGTGTATCTTATAGCTTGGAGACGGTTGCCAAGGCTAAATGTGAAGTTGATAAGCTTTCTCGAGAGATGAAGCTTGCGACTGAGGCGCTTGAGCAAATGGAGAAGGCATACGCTGAAGGCGTTGAGCCATTTTTCAAGAAATTTTTCTAGGTTTTCCTAAGTTTTCATAGGTTTTGAGACATGGCTTTTTTGTGGTTTTGTTGGGATTTTTGAGTTGATAGAAATTTCTGAGTAATTTGCAAGGATTTTTTTTTTTTGAAAAGAAACAATACTTTGCTTGATTGAATGAATTGAAATCCTAAGTATGAATGCAAGATATTGTAAATATTTTGGAGGAATTACAAATATTGCATAAAACAGGAAATAAAGCAAGATGGTGGTAGAAAGCTTTAAGCGTTGTGAGATGTCAGCCACTTGCCATGTATGACCACCCTTTTCGACTTGTCAGTATTGACAAGCTTGTAGTAACCGCCGATTAAGGATTTGGTGATGAAATACGACCCTTCTTCTGGAGAGGTTGTTATCTTCTTCACCATATCTCTGACATGGAAGACACTGGGTTCAGACCCCTCAACTTCATGACATGTCTTCTGAATAACCGGGTTACTAATTTTCTTATCTCTAGTAGAGAAAGTCCATACCCATTTGATAAATTTTTTAAAAGGATCAGCTTTCCATTCACATCATCGAGTCAGAGTAGGGTTAATATCCGGGTCAAGTCCCCAAGCTTTGGTGGGACGTGGGATTGCTGGTTGCCAAGAAGTTGGTTGGATGTAACTTACTTGTATGCAAAACCTTCGAACATATGACGTCATGTATCTTCTGGTAACTGCTTCACATCCAAATTCATTATGCATCGAAACTTGTATGATAAGGAATCTTCGGGATTTGCAGAATAACACCGATAAAGGAGATACGTTTGATTCCATATTGTTGCTACAGACCCATGGGATTCCCAGAATCATGTCATAACTTGGATCCTCTTTGACAATGTGAAACTTGGCATGTGTTTGGGTATCACCCGTTTTTACCTCAAGAGTGATGTAGCCGTAAGCACTCTTGGACTTCCCCTCATAATTCTTGATTACAGTCGGCGAGTGTGTATCTTTGTGCCTAGAAATTCCGTCAGCTCTTAGAGTCTTGATAGTGATGATATTGAGGTCGGTGCCTGCATCGATTAGTGTTTGATCGAACTCGGTATCTTTTAGGCAAGCAGTGGTGAGAAGTCCCCATCTAGGCTTCTCATTATGTTAGATGACCATGTCTGAAGCGTACTTGGGATATGCAGTATCACTTTCGACGAAGAGTAGACGCTTACCTGACATAACACGATTGAGGGTAGTAAAAATATCTTTCGTTGCGCCTTTGACAAGCAAAGAATTTCACATATGCGCTTCATCATGGATTGGACAGTTTTGTTGACTGAGCCCCCAGGGAGAGTGAAGCTCCACAATGGGAGGGGATATTTGTGGAAACCTTCAGTCCCCAGGCATAACTCTCCTGAGTCGATCTTTTCTCTGAAGATACGCCTTAAACCATTGCATTCGCTGATGAGATGGTTAACCAATCTGTGAAAGTGATAATATTTTGGATTTGACATGTCTTCTTTGGTGGGTGGATGTCGCACAGGTGGTAACTTGATAGCCCTATTTTTTACCCATAATTCCAGCAGTTCGAGGACCTCCTCCATGGGAAAGGAGAAATATGGGATTTTCAGATCCGTCTTGGTTTGTCGTGACTGACGCGGAGTCTCGGCTCACCCTTGTCCTTGAGTTGATGATGTGGATGTTGCTGGAGTTGACGCGACGCGCTTAGTCTGCGATGTTGATTTAGATGCTTCCATTCTCTTACCCACTTCATTAGTAACACCACCTATGGAATATTGGTGATGTGTTTTAGAAATAGTGGTAAAAGATTTGATACTCAGACTTGTAGAGATTTGATTTTTAAACCTAATTTTTAAGACTAAAAATACAGAAGATTAAAGTAAAATTGTTTTCAAATTATGGAAAGAACTGAGACTAAGGATTCCACCAGTAGCCAATTTTTCAAGTGATTTAACATTAATAATTATCTTGCAATTCATATATTCAATTTATTCAAAATATTGCCAAAGTTAGATTTCCAAAATATTAGTTGTAAATCAAAAGTATGAGACATCAAAATCTCTAAACTCAGCATGAGCCATCAAAAGAAAACACAACTAATTGATAAAATTCATTTTTTTTCAAATTTAATTCAGAGCAAGTAATTATAAAAGTATTGCATAAATTAATAAAATAAGAATTACCGCTTTATCATTGGAAAAATAGCTTCCTACGTCGCCTCAGCAATGGGTTCTAGCTCCTCATGTCAAACACCCTCTCAAAATACATGTTTATAGCTCAAAAGAAGAGAAAAACAGAAGTAACAAAGTTAACAGATACGAATATAAGTGTTCTTAAGACTGTTTTCTGTGTTGCTGAAGAGAGAAAATTACACAAAGAATAAAGTAAGTTCCTGAACGCAGTAGAGTATGAAAGAAAAGGTGACATAGTAAATGACAGTTTTCTGGTGTAGTATGTTCTTCTTCTTCTTCTTCTTCTTCTTCCCAGCGTTTTTTCTTCGATCTCTTTGTTATTTATAGGTGTGGGGAACCCTAAGTAGCCTTCCTTAATTGAAACAAAGAATAACTTCTCTTTCCGGTGTGGACTCAACTTTTCCAGCCATTTTTTCCGGGTGAAACACTCATTCTGACGTCTGTTGATCCTATCTTGATTGTTTCTTCACTTGGATAACTCGCAATCACTTCCAAATCCCTTAAAACTCGTTCCAAACCAAACTCAGAAAAATTCTCTCGTGTAAGATTTTCTTCCCGCCCTTTCCGGAATTTGAA
This sequence comes from Papaver californicum, assembly GCA_023531435.1. Lineage (NCBI taxonomy): Eukaryota > Viridiplantae > Streptophyta > Magnoliopsida > Ranunculales > Papaveraceae > Papaver > Papaver californicum. The sequence goes on from JAJJMC010023397.1 coordinate 2,679,991, forward strand.
TTTAAAAGGGGGTACCTGCAATCCAACTGGTGGGTGCCTTTATTAATTATTTAGGGTGCCTTCAGTAATTTCGTGGGTGCCTTTAGTAATTTTTCTATGTGCCTTTATCAACTTTTTGAGCCGATTTTTCCACAAATGTTTATTTCCAAAAAATACCTACAAAGACATAAAAACCCATAGTAATTACAAAATCAAGCACTAGTAGAATAGAGAATTGAGCACAATTTAGACATAAAAATGTTTTTATCAGTTGGGTAGAATGTTGTTTGTTCACCATACGGCTACTTCCATGGGTGTCTCCATGACTTTCTTCTCTGGCGGGCCTCGTTCTCTCCAACAAGGCTGGAGCAGTTGTTGCTGATTTTTTGGCGGCCTCATGTAGCTCGGAGAAGGTTTGAAATCGTAAATTTTCTAATAAAGCACGATAAACAGGAATCATACCATTATTGCAAAGCTCCACCAATTGTTGCTCAGTTACATTCTGCTAATGGCAGTCGAGAGCTTGTATTCTGAACCTCTTTATGTATTCGTTGGGGTGCTCGTTGTTCCTCTGAAACATTCTTCCCAGGTCCGAGAGAGTGATTTCCTAGCATTCACCATTTGAGACCAACTAGAGATGTTGTTGGGGGCGAGAGATTGTTGTACCAGGTATAAGCTCTCCCAGTAAGAGATTTGGAGAATTCCTTGAGCCGCATTACTTGGTTATATTCATGCACTCCTAATGATTCCAAGAATCGAGAAACATGTTCTCGAGCATTCCTGGTGCCATCGTACAATAAGAGTGGAGGAGACGAATATCCTTTTGGCAGTACAATCCTTTGAATTTTAGTTGGGTAAAGAGGTTGATGTTGATGGAATGAAGATGAATCTTCCTTTCCACGGTTTTGCAAGAGCCTTTCCAGGTTTTCACGAGTGATAAAGTTTTATTATTGTTGACTTCTCTCTGGTACACCATCAGTGATAATATGTACCTCGTCATTTTCCTGGGTGGTATCTCTCGATGTGCTTGCTCCACCGGCTGTTTTGGATGCATTCCTATCTTGCTCCATTTGACGATGACGCTGCTCCGGTGATAACTGCTCTGTCAAAGTCTTAAGAAAAGTAAGAACTTCTTTCTAGGTAGTTTCCATGGCTACTTGAGTTTTGTCCAAGGTATCCTTCCGTTTTATCAAATCATCCATGGTAGGTGATGCCTGCTCTTTGGTTTCGGAACCTTTAGTGGTATGAAGAGAAGTGTTGGTATTTTTAGTGGTGGTGTTTCGAGTGATGATTTCTTGAGTTCCACTACTGATGTTGTCGGAATTAGTAGTGGTTTTTGAACCTGAATTGGGATTGTTAGTTGCACCCGACTAAGATCCACCATTTTTGGGTAATTGAAGAATTTATTTTTATACGGTTGAAGAATTGGAGTCGTGACCGAGAGATTGATCTCCCACTGTGGTCGCAAATTGTTAGTACCTAGAAATTGATTCTAGGAAAAACAATGTACTTCAGAAGTACTTTCTTCAGATTTGGAAATCAAAATCCTATAGGGAAAGCCTAAACCATGATAGTAGCCATTCCGCTCTACTTCGGTCACAAGGAGAAAAAATGGGTTGATCTTAAGGGACGGAAGCAAAGAAAGTTTAAGAAATTTGTGTGTAGAGATGTTGAACTATTGAGAAAATAACATAGCTTGAGAGAATGATAATCTTGTTATGTTTTAAGAATAGTCTAAGTAGCCTATTTATAATAGTCGAGGACACACATGTTTCATTGTAAAGTAGTGGAGGTAGTGGACAGATAAACTAGTGGAGATAGCACCATATAGGCGTTCAAAAGGCACATTCTCTAAAGTTGTGAAAGAAGATAAACTAGTGGTTGATGATGAAGTTGAGGAAGATTGGATTAATTCAATCGAGATAGTAAAAGATTGAGATTAATAAAGTTAAAAGGAAGAAAACCCTAATTAGGTCCTAGGCATGTCTGATACCAAGACATATTAGGTATAAACTTGGTTTCTCAACTTGAGAGAACTAGAAAAAAAGGTATTGCATTTATAGGTAGATGTACAATAGGGTTTATAATGCGTGCACAACAATTCTTAACAAAACAGACCCAAACTAAAACTAGAAAATTAAAACTAAACAGGAAAGTTAAACCATATATATACATTATGTGTTTTGTTTTCTAAAAAATACTCCAAGTCTTCACTGCTGGCTAACCATTTTAGAGGTTCGACTGAAGTTGCTATCTTGGGTCCGAGATATAGATGGATCTGCTGAGAAGGGACAATGAACCTGAGAAAGAAGATAGAGAAGAGTTAATGGGTTATGGTGATTGAGTTTTGAGAAGAGCATGGAACTAATGCAACTGATTCAAGCTTTGAAGAGATGGGTTTGTGTTTGGAAGAGAAGTTTCTGAGATGGGTTTGTTGTTGAAGTGATAGAGATGGTATTTTATTTGTGAGATTAAAGAAGTCACTTCCATTCCAATCTGTGATGGTTTTGCCGCTGATAGAAATGAGTGAGAAGGGACATGAAATTCTGGGTTTATTGTCGTTGTGAGAGGATGGAGGTCGTTGATTGATTTTGAAGAAACAAGAAGAGAAGAAGAAGTGGGATGGTGTCGTGCTGCTATGGGTTGAACTAAAATTATTAAACATGGGTGAATGAATGTTATGTAATGGTACGATTGATTGAATGGAATGGGTTTAATGTTGAATGCCTAATAAGTGATTGAAATGCAGGGAAGGCGAGAATTGGATATTAGAAACACCAATAGTTCATGCAAAAAACTCCACCAGAAACCCACGTTAGGTGCTCGATAAATTTCCTGAAAGAATTGTCGTGAAGTGAAGAAGAGTTAAAATATCCTTGTCAGTTCCAAAAGACCTACAGGCTTATGTACTTGTTTAGAATTTTGTTTGGAATTAAATTTGTGAGCTTCTTCTTATGATTTTGATTTTGGTTAGAGATGTTTTAGGCTTGACCTATTTTGGGCATTAAAGAGTTAAGGTTTGATCAGAAGAGAGTTCTATTCCAAGAAAGATTTGTACAAGTGAGAGGCTACAAAAGGAGCACATCTATAACAAGATAAACGCTCTTAGAATATGATTTTTGACATCTACAATTGGGTTTTGTAGGGTTTGATACAAGTTAAAAAGTAGCGGCCGAAATCGAGAATTAGGCTAACCACTATGGTGCTTCAAATCAAGATTCAACATGAGAAAACCGTTGCCTATTTACTTGATTCAACGTAGTGTTCAAGCATTTGCTTGAACGTGAACTTGAATCAACTCTGGTGTGTCCAATGGTTTGGCGCAAGGAAAAATCACTTTTTACGCCCAGTCATTGGGCACATCAAATATAAACCATCATATTTAATTTGATGAGTTATAATCTAACGGCTCATCTATTTGCGCCCAATGGTTGGGAACATCAATCCTAAACCATCAGATTTAACTTTACAAGTTAAATCTAACGGTTTATCTATTTGTGGCTAATGGATGGGCACAAAACTTGAATCTCCATAGTGGATAATACTTGATTCAATCTGACGTGGCAGCGAAGTTGAATCTTGAATTCAAACACCATAGTGGTTAGCCTTACGCATCTAGGGTTTTCCATATTAATTGCTTTTCTTATATTTATTTCAATTTGTGAACTCCAAAACTATGAGTAGCTAAACTTTTTATTGATTAGGGAGGATTTCAAAACTCCAGACATGTTTTATTGATTAAATTTTACAAGTTAATCTTTCGATAATAATTGTTTGTTGATTATCTTTTACTATTTATATGAGCATAAGTGTTTGTGAGTTATCCAAGTGCACAATTGGGTATTTTGTATGCAACTCTAACGCTAGTTGAGAGAACTCTAATCCATAATTATTATAACAATCTCTACAAAAGTAGTGATATATTATTTGTTGTTAAAGGATTTTGTGGACAATAGTGTGTCAAAGATAACCTTAGGTTAACACGCCAAACTTACGAGCATGTGGCTAGGAGCAACTTGATTCATAAATATTAATGCAATCGATTGAATTACACCTAGAGAGCCTATTTTTGGTGGTTCACTTGATTAGAATCCGCTAGAGAACTTATTCTATGCCGTGAATTTAGGAATCCAGAGATTAGTTAAACTTATAACTTGTCTAAAGTTGTTAATAATATCTTTGTTTGGTACTTGATAAATTCTTTCTCATAATTTTATTACAAACTATAATTTTCAGATTCACTAATTCACAATAGTCTTAGTTAAAAACACTTTTATAACAACTTTTTCTCAATTGCTCCCTTGGAACCGAACCTACTTGTTAATATACTACTTATTAGTGTAGATAATTAGAGAAACATTATTTGTGAGTTTGACACCTCATCAATTGCCTGTAATGTATTATTTTCAATTCAATATAGAGCTAGATTGTTTGGGATAATTTGTGTTTAATGGTATTCACTGTGCATTTTATGTACTCTATCCGTTTCTCAAAAATTGAGTTACTTATTTTAAAAATTTGTTTCCTACAAATTGAGCTATTTCATAAAACAAGGCAATATTTCTAGAATTACCCTTTTAATTAATTATTATTAGCATAATAAGTATGTATAATTTGATAGTCATATTTATATTCGTTATGTAGGTGTATTAAAACGCTTTTCAACGATATAAAGTTTACAAATATCCTTGACATAGTTTGAAAGATATGTCGTTTCTAAATTATAGTATTCTACTATCCTAAGGGAACAATTAAAAAAAAACCTAAAAGTGTCTCTCTCTCCTCCTTATCTAAAGAATTGTGAGAGGGAGTATGTAGTAAGGAAGAGGGTTGTTTTAATTTCTCCGTGTTTAATGATATTTCACTTCCCAAATCATGAAATTTAGTGAATCTTGATTCAGTTACTCTTTTGAATCATTTCTATACTACAACCCTTTTTATTTCACTTTTTGAATTCACAAATTGCAAACTGATTTTACGGTTACTAATGTGCTAGAGAGGTGCATAAAAATGCCCTCAAAAAACGTCAGTACATAAAATCTCCACTCAGAAAAATTGGTACATAAATTCTGCACTGGGAGGATTTGTTTTTTGTTTTGGTGCAAGTTTCTACTCTTTTATTCTTATATAAAGTATATAGTACAAAACAGTATAAACGAATTATATAGTTACAAATATAGTAGAGTTATTACAAAATAGTGAATGCAACAAATATGTACTAAATTTGCTTAAAGAAAAAAGGTACTAACAGACAACAGTGCATAATGGCTACACTGAAGGAGAAAATAATAGAAAACACTGAACACATAATCTTTGATAAGTCTAAAAAGATTTAGAAATTGAAATAAATTTAGTATTAGAGGAAGTATCCAACTGGTGCAAGATTTACTTTTAAGAGTCGTTATGACTTAATTACTCCATCCACTAAAAAGTTCACTAGGTGGGAAACTTTCTCTTTCATTTGGAGCCTAAAAATTCCATCAAGGATCTCGTTTTTCCATTGGTGTGTTCGCCACAACAGGTTATCCACACAAGACTAACTTCTTCGTGGAGGCATGACTACTCCCATCTCTTGTCTTTCTGTTACCATCGTGAGAATGCTTCATATATACTTTCTTTATGATGTTTTTCTAAGGAGATTTAGTCGTAGGAATGAAACCGAAAATATTCCCTAAAGTACACATTATAAATTTAAGTCACCTCACACCTGAAGACTACAGAATAAAAAACTAAACCTCCATACGGATTCAAGAATTACAAATTCAGAAGAAACAAAAATTTGTAAACGAACATAATATTGGGTTTGGCAACAGACATTTCTAATGGATTGTCAAAATAAGGTGCAGTAAAAATACACTCTATTCATTCTCATTATATCAAAAATCTAATTAATCTCAGTGATCAAAACCTATTTCCATGCACTAATCAAACCAAAATAATCCAAAAATCAAACTAAAAGATATAACTGTATTTACGTTGTTTTTTCTTATGAACTTCACCATTAAAATGTTTATTCACAAAAGTAGTCACTTCTAAAAAATCAAATGCTAGTTATATCCTCAAATTAATCAATATATTTCGCATTAATTAACTAGTAATATAGCGGTAGTAAGGATCGTTCCCACAAAGAGCTGTGTAATTGAGATGTTATTTAGATTAGAAAACCTAGAATAAATATTAAAAGGGGGTTTGTGTAATTAACTAAACAAAAAGACAATAAAAGAAAGAAATGATTAGGGAGTCGTTAGACGTTACCAAACGTTAACTCGATTAGTATACTTACTATCTTTCATCAGAACTATTCATCACCAACCGTAGAATAACAGGTACGCTTATTTATCCCCAAAACTCCTTGTATTACCGGATAACAGGTACGCTTAGTCACCGAATTCTATCCAACTGAGCCGCCTTGAGGTACGCTTACAAGGTGTAACTCGATCAAATGCTTTAAAATTTGTGAATTTAGGTTTGATCCCAGTAGTTAGACTCAGTATGATTGGTCCACTTGATAATGTTGTCTTCACACGCGATTGCTCCACAGAATCCCTATGCAAGGTCTCACGTTTTCTACTTGTGCATGAGATAATCGACAATTACGGATCGCTCAAATCTTTACCAAGAAATGGAATGATCAATAGATTAATCTAGCGTGCACTACAAACAATCTAAGAAATCAATCATAAACCCTAGATATAGTGAAAACAACCGATGATGATAATAACTTCAAACAAACTTGTATTAACTAATAAAGCTTCACGCTTAAAACATTGAATTCATCCTTAATCAACAAAGGTTTAGCTAATGATATTACAAAGAAGAATGCTCCCCCCCCTAAAGGGGTAAAACCTAGGTTTAGATATAGAAGTTGTGATATGAGAGGTAGAATATTATATAGAGGTCTAGATGTATGATGTAAAGATGTCTTGTTTGATCCTTAAATGTCTTCTTTTATAGCTTTAAATGTTTGGCCCTCAAGTCTCCTCTCCTTCTGAGGTTTAGAATCTTTCCCTAACCATGTTTCCTTGCTTTAGAAGTCAAAACACGTCAAACAGACCCCTTGGACTTTCCACAGTCGGCATAGATATTTTCACACAAGCAATACCGACATTTGGTAAAACTTTCTTCCACCAAACTTGCTACTTCCGGCATAGGTATGTTACTTATGAGCAATGTGACTGTTGGTCAAACTTTCTGCCACCAAAATTGATACAACCAGCATTGGTGTGTTTCTCATGAGCAATACCGAATGTTGGTCAAATTCTCTTCCACCAAAATTGATACATCCTTCATTGGTGTTGCTTATGAAAAATGCCGATTGTTAGGATGTAAGTGACCTTTTCTTCGTCTCGAATGTTCTCTCCATAACTTCTTCGTCTCAACTCGGAATGACCTCATTCTTTTTGGGTTCACTTCATATTTTTGTTCTCTTCAAAATGGTGTTAATAACTTTTGGATTTGAATGAGTATAATTTATCCTTGTCCCTTGTTCACTTGTAGATCTCAATTCCTTGTTCGTTTTAAGCACTTCGTAGCTCCTTTTTAGATGATTCACCTAATATAAGACATAAGA
>JAJJMC010023397.1:2687549-2778153 GCA_023531435.1 Papaver californicum
TGAATTATGCACTTATCACCTAATCTATAAGATGAACGGTTTAAAATAGATCAATTAGACTGATGGGAATTTTTACAATTTACGGATGACTAAACAGACCTTTATCAATTATGTATTATTAAAAAAAACTAAGAAAAAAATTTGTTACATGGCCAAATTAAAAATTTGTTATACAGTCAAATTACCTACTTTTACGGTCAATTAGTTACATACCATTTCACGGTCAATTAGTTTTATATAATCTTTCATGCAGTTACTCTTTTTTTTTTTTCGCTTTTCTTTTCTTCTTAATCTTATAAAAACATGTAAAAGTCACCAAGTGGGGAGAAGATACGAGGAAGATACAATTCTTTTTCTTTTACTGTATAAATGCATCCCAATATATTGGGCAAACAAATGAAAATACAACACAACTTTACATGGATGATGGTAATTAACTTTACCTCAGCAAATCCATTATATGATGTGATATTCAAATACCATTTTATTTACAAAAGTATATCATATCTCATGTCATGCCATCCTGATGCTAACTTACTCCGAATCTAAGACTTTTCATTGATTAAAATACTAAATAATTTTCAATACATAAGATAACGCTCCAATATAATGCTTTGGAAGAAATCTTAGATCAACCCTGAGAGATGAATGTATCAGTAATGGACTAGTAGTTGTTACAAACAATACAATATGTGGGAAGTCGTCGCAAGGAAAAACCAGGCATGTTTCAGACATTAACGTCAAGAGGTGGCATACGGTACTGATCAATGTCTAGTTCCCTGTGGACTTTAATTATTTCTTCTATAAAAAGAGATCCCTTCTTATCCACCTCTCCCCCATGTCTTGATGGTTCATATGGTGTTTCATCAATGATGAGATTTTCAGACTGTTCAAATCGTCCACATCTCTCACTACAGTCAATTGTGAAGGGTTACCGATGTTCTTTTTTGCTTCCAATATACATGTGAGATGCAAAAAAAAACAATATAAAACTAAACACAGATCATAAAGAAAATAAAAATAAAAAGGAGTGATATCTCAGAGAGACACTCTCTTTGAACTGCAAAGACATTGATAAGCTATAAGTTCAAAAGAGGAAAATACATAAAAACAAATGAAGGCGAGATTCTAAATTTATTTATTTGCCCATGTATTTTATTATATTGATATTTAAAAAACAATCTTTTTCTCAAGTGGAAAATATAAATTTTTGTGAAATATCAAACTTTTACTTTATTCTCATGTGAGAAATCTATCTATCACCTATTTTTTAGGTGAAAAGTTAAACTTTCACACCGTGAAATTCTTAGGTGCTGCAATGGTGTACAATTTTTGGCTTGCAAATTGTAAGATTTCCATATAAATACATGTGCTTCAAAATTAAGTTTGTTGCAGAAGTTAATAAAACAACATAACTCACAAATAATTGAAAATTACAGTTATCACAACTAAAACAGGTGAAACTTTCAGTTTTTACCAATTGCAATTTCAGGTATCAGTAAAGAATACTACAATTATCACAAGTGACACATATAAAAATTACAGATTTCACCAAATGCAATTTCTCTGGTATTGCAAATGAAAATAGATATTGCACAATTAAAATTTAATTGCTTGTAAATGAAGGTTTTATGAGTCCATGATGTACAAACTGAAAACGTTGCTTGTAAGTAATCTACATGATTGTTCAAAGGGGCAAGAACTTCAAATCTATTTATTTTATAAAATCAAAAAATTGCAGTAAAAGATAAAAACACAGAAACTACTTTAGCTTGGCTAAACCAATTAATAACGTGACCTTACATATTCAACAATTTTCACATTCAATTTGCCTGTTGTATTGTCACGGACCGGAAAACTCCTCCTCTGGCACTATGCGTTAGGCAGGCCAGAACTCCCCGATGCGTGGCTTGAAAGAAAGTCACCGGACCTTAAAGCTTAACTTCTCGCTAGAAAATGTAGGTAGATTTGCCTTCCCAAGCATGCTTTATATGCATGATTTGTACTTTGTGGCTTACCAGGAAAATAAAGTTCGATTTGCCTTTCTGGGCATGCTTTGCAAGCATGATACTCAAAACTTAGTTTCCATACTTCTCCAACCCACCCCTTTTTCTTCCAAGGGTTGAAGGCTATACAAGATAATGGTGTTTCATTTCGTATGCATCACTTGCTTACGAGTATTCTCGAGGCCTAAGTCATGCCTTGGACTAACGCCTAGGCCATTTCAAGCCTAATTTCCAATTCCTTAACTATGCTTCGACCATGAGGTAGAACCTTTACTGATCTTACTCTTACAAAGGGTGCAAAATTCAGGCACATGCCATTCCATGCTATAATGGTTGATAGGAAGTATGAACAATCCATCGAATGAAATTGCAACTACCTCATCGAGTGTGGAAAAAATCATCTCCTGACTTGGCATTGACGAGCCAGATGATATGAGTTACCATAATTTCTCAATCACCTCTAAATTAGATGATATGAGAGACAAGGTGTTGCACCTTAATGCATTGTATTGCGGTTGCCTACATACCCAACTCGTACCTTGAAGGGATCAAGCATGACCGTAGTTCATCTGAACTGTCAATTCGAAAGGAACAAACAACTTAAGCCTATTAAGGCAAAGCCAACATCGATTCCAACTTCTTTGCAAGGCCAAGGGCCAAGCTAATCCTAGTCAGCATACGCTAAAGGACTTTCGTAAAGTATATACCAGCTTATACATAACTATCGTTACTTAGCATGCATAACGCATTCTCGAGCAACATGGATGAATGATGCTTTTGCATAATTCAAGCTTGCTCGAGTAAGCTATAAGCATATTGATGCTTAAGCATCAAATATGCACCAATGTATAGGCCACATCGCATATATGTGCATTACCGCTTATGCATATTGAACCAAAGCTCCCTCCCAGTATATATGTTTTATTCACGTTTCCATATGTTCGGAATAGAAAGGTAAGAGACATCCATCGACTGCAATTTTTAGTAGCGCATACTCGGGTACACATCACGAATTAGTGAAGCTTCCTCGGGTACGCGTCCTCGGGTACACTTCATAACAATTGGGATGCTTGCTTGGTAAGCATCCTCGGGTATGCTTCATCGATTTCCAACAAACGACTCCTCCCTATATATGTTTTATCTGTATTTCGACAAGTGGATATAAGGAGGGTAGATGGCATTCATCTACTGCACTTTCTATTGATGTGTCATCGAGTACGCATCACGGCATAATAGTGCTTCAGCACTATGATACGCTCTTGATTACATGTCAAGGACATTTGTGCATTTTTCGGGTAAGGATCATTTTTAATTTGTGATGCATTCTCGAGTACGCAACGTAGGGTCAGTGATGCATTTTCAATCATGCATCATAGCATAATAGTTTCTTAGCACTATAATGCATTCTCTGGTACACAACTTAGGGTCAGTGATGCACTCTCAATCATGCATCACGGCATAATAGTGACTTAGCACTATAATGCATTCTTGGGTATGCAACTTAGGGTCAATGATGCATTCTCAATCATGCATGACAGCATAATAGTACATTAGCACTATAATTGATTCTCGGGTATGCTTCATGAATTTCCAACCAACACATGCTCCCTATATATGTCAATTCATCTACACCCTGATGCATTCCTAAGTAAGTTTTCTAAGCTTAGGATGAAGCTTCATCCCATGTCATTACGCATCCTTGAGTAAGCTTCATGTGAAAATTGCGGGTATTACATTCTTACCACCTTCAAAGAATTTCTTCCCCGAAATTCAACTCAAAAACTATTGTAGACAAGTTTCATCGATTTGGATTTTCTGTGCATATGTCCCATACCATGATGCACAGAAATCCTGCAAGGGTCCAAAGTTTTTTAATGAACACATATTAGGATCTTCTGAATATACATCCCATTCCACATATCTAGGAATCCTAATAGGTCCCATAGTTGTCGTAAACGCCGATTGAGACCTTCCGAACACATGTCCCATACCACATGCTCAAAAATACAAAAACATTTACTCAATACAGGATCTTAAATGCATGTCCCATACCATACACTTAAGAGTCCCCAAAGTTCACGAAGGTTGAAAGGGTCATCGAAATGACAAGCAATTTTTAACCTAGTACTGTAAGGACCAAACTCAAATGCCAGTGCAGTCGGATGCAAGCCTACTGTTCCAAACAGTCTTCCACTCTTAAGTGGGAGCTAGCCAATCTGACAACGCACATCGTTCCAGCAACGGGTATGGGGTGATCATTCCCAGTGCCAAGGATAGGCGGATACCAGCCACTGTCCCTGACGAGTTTCCTGGAAAACTCGGAGTATTCTCGAGTGCATCCAAATCTTAGCAGAGTAACTAGCATAGTAGATACAATTTCTTTCGCACATGCACTTGACCTGATTGTCCAACATAAAATTTACAAAGTAAATGGCATAACAATCACGAACTCTTATTTTATTCAACATTTGGCCTACTCTTCCAACTTTTTCTTTTTCCCTTGAAGGAAAAATTTTGTAGTCACATTACAAACACTCATTGACGAGCCCAAATCGCACAGTCCCTAGTATTTTCTTGGAACTTGCTCTGATACCATTTTTCACGGTCCGGAAAATTCAACCTCCGGCTATGCGCTGGGCAGGCCAGAACTCCCCGATGCGCGACTTGAAAGATAGTCATCGTACCTTAAAGCTTAATTTCTCGCTGGAAAATGTAGGTAGATTTACCTTCCCAAGCATGCTTTGTATGCATGATTTGTACCTTGTGGCTTACCAGGAAAATACAGTTTGATTTGCCTTTTTGGGCATGCTTTGCAAGCATGATACTCGAAACGTAATTTCCATACTTCTCCAACTCATCCCTTGTTCTGCTAAGGGATGAAGGCTATACAAGCCAATGGTGATGCTTTTGGCATGCATCACTTGCTTACGAGCATTCTCCAGGCCTAAGTCATGCCTTGGACTAACGCCTAGGACATTTCAATCCTAATTTTCAATTCATTAATTATCCTTCGACCATGCGCTGGAGCTTGCACTGATGTTGCTCTTGCCTATGGTGCAACATCCAGGAACATGCTATTCCATCCCATAACGGTTGATATGAAGTATGAACAATCCATCGAATGGAATTCCAACTACCTCATCGAGTGTGGCAACAATCATCTTTTGACTTGGCATTGCCGAGCCAGATGATATGAGTTACCATAATTTCGCAATCACCTCTAAATTAGATGATATGAGCAACAAGGTGATGCACCTTAATACAATGCATTGCGGCTTCCTACGTACCCAACCCGTACCTTGAAGGGATCAAGCATGACCGTAGTTCATCCGAAGTGTCAATTCGAAAGGAACAAACAACTTAAGCCTATTAAGGCAAAACCAACATCGATTCCAACTTATTTGCAAGGACAAAGGCCAAGCTAAGCCTAGTCCGTATATGACAAAGGACTTTCGCAAAGTATATACCAGCTTATGCATAACTATGGCTACTTAGCATGCATACTGCATTCTCGAGTACGTAACATGGATGAATAATGCTTTCGCGTAATTCAAGCTTGCTCGGGTAAGCTATAAGCATATTGATGCTTAAGCATCAATTATGCACCAACGTATAGGCTATATCGCATATATGTGCATTACCGCTCATGCACATTCAACCAAAGCTCCCTCCATATATATGTTTTATTCACATTTCCATATGTTTGGAATAGAAGGGTAAGGGACATCCACCGATGCACTTTTTAGTAGTGCATTCTCGGGTACACATCACAGATTAGTGAAGCTTCCTCGGGTACATTTCACAACAATTGGGATGCTTGCTTGGTAAGCATATTCGGGTACGCTTCATCGATTTCCAACCAACGACTCCTCCATATATATGTTTTATTTGCATTTATACAAGTGGATATAAGGAGGGTAGATGACATTCATCTAATTCTCTTTTTAGTGATGCATACTCGGGTATGCATCACGACACAATAGTGCCTCAGCACTATGATGTGTTCTCGGGTACGCGTCAAGGCCATTTGTGCCTTTCCCGGGTAAGGGTCACTTTTGAATTGTGATGCATTCTCGAGTATGCATCACGCATAATAGTGTCTTAGCACTATAATTCATGGTCAATGCATCCACACCCTGATGCATTCCTAAGTAAGCTTTATAAGCTTAGGATGAAGCTTTATCCCATGTCATGACGCGACCCTGAGTAAGCGTCATGCGAAAATTGCGGTTGTAACATGCATCCTCTCAAATTTGTTGTAGCAAAGGGTCCCTCCTCCCACTATAAAAGAAACCCAAGAGTAAATGATGATAAATGGATGTCGCACTGATAGACACATTTTTGTAACTAAATTGTTCCCAATTTCATATATATTGTTGGTACTCAATTTTGTAAAAGTTTTTTTTGGTATTTTATGTATTTTTGGGAAATAAAATTTTGTTGAAAAAATGGCTCGAAAAGTGATAAAGGCACGCATAAAAATTGATAAAGGCACCCGAAGCAGTTGATAAAGGCATCCAACTTTTGGATTAGGGGCATCCCCTTTTCGTTGGTTCAAATCCAAAAATGGAGGGAAACTTTTCTTTTACGAGTGAAGAGACCTGTTTGATTTGGGAGCGAGATTTTTAGAAGAAAAAGGTTGTTTCGATATCTCGGATAAAAGAAGTAACCAAAATATACCCAAATATTTCAATATTAAGCACTTCAAAACGAGAAATAAGGTTGCGTTCATTGTTACAACCAGAAAAGATATTTCTTCTTTGTTTTGGATTAACACGAATTTGAGTTTGTTTCGAAAGAGTATTTAGGTCTTTATCTATTCAAGAATGTTAATTAGGTTTTACTAAAGGGAAAAATACGGTTTAGTCCAAAATAGGACTAAAACGTACTAGTTAGTCCTGACCCATTCAACTAGGTACAAATTAGTCATTTATTTATTTGAAATATGAAAAGTACACTATTAATCCTCATGATTTACAATTTAGTCAAAATTTTTGCAGTTTAGTCCAAAGTGACTCATGGTGATGTCAGCGATTTTAAATAATACTCCCTCCGTTTCAGCAAAAGTGTTACTATCACTTTTGCTGAAACAGAGGTAGTATAAAAACATTTAGAAATAATTTATCTTTGGAACCGCTCGTCCAGAATTCGTAGATTTTATATATTCGGAAAGTTCTTTCCAAGATCTACAAAAAGAGTACCCATATTATAAAAATTTATTTATAAAATTTTAAATTTTTTGTTTCAGCTTTATATGATATGTACAAAAACGTACACATGCACAAAATTTTCATAAGCTTATGCAGTCATTTTTTCACATGTGCACCAATATGTGCATCCCTACAAAATATGCATGAAATCGGTCATTCATAATCACACTCAGACCTACTTTTTTTATGGAAATTACGCTGGTGCACCAATATATACACTACTGCAAAACATGTATAAAATTGATCATTCATACTACACACAAACCTACTTTTTCATGGAAAATACACTAGTGCACCAATATGTACACCCATGTAAAACATGCATAAAATTGATCATTCATAACCACACATAAACCTATTTTTTCATGGGAATTACACTGGTACACCAATATTTACACCCCTGCAAAACATCCATAAAACTGATCATTCAATCTACACACAAACCTACTTTTTTCATGGAAAATACATTGTTGCACCAGTATGTACACACCTACAAAACATGCATAAAATCGATTATGCATATCCACACACATACTTATTTTTCATGGAAAAATACACTGGTGCACAAATATGTGCACCCCTACAAAAATGCATAAAACTGATCATTCATACCGCACACAAACCTACTTTTTCATGGAAAATACACTGGTTCACCAATATATACACCCCTGTAAAACATGCATAAAATCGATCATTCATAACCACAAATAGACCTACTTTTTATGGGAATTACACTGGTTCACCAATATGTACACCCCTGCAAAACATGTATAAAACTGATCATTCAATCCACACACAAACCTATTTTTTTCATGGAAAATACATTGGTGCACCTATATAATCACACCTACAAAACATGCATACCCACACACATACATATTTTTCATGGAAAATACATTGGGGCACAAATATGTACGCCCCAACAAAAATGCATAAAACCGATCATTCATAACCACACACAAACCTACTTTTTCATGGAAAATACACAGGTTCACCAATATGTACACACCTACAAAACATGCATTAAATCAATCATTCATACCCACACACAGACCTATTTATCATGGAAAATACACCGGTGCACCAATATGTACACCCTTATAAAACATGGAACAAATTAACCATATCCACCTACGAACAAATTTATTTCATGGGAATTGTACTGGTGCACCCTTACAAAACATGGAACAAATTAACCATATTCACCTATAAACAAATCTTATTAATGGGAATTGTACTGGTGCACCAATATGTACACACCTACCCAAATTGTATAAACATAACATGGAAAATTAGATAGATTTGAACCATCAACCTCAGTAAACTTTGTGATAGGCTTGGACGCTCTACCATTTTGAGCTTATCGGTCCATAAAGATAAACAATAAAAAGAATCAACATGTGCACAACTATATGCACAGTAACAACCAATATGTGTACAAAATTGTACACATGTTTACCCAAAACATTTATATTGATGTGTACAAGTTCATCTCCAAGAACATTAACAATCAATATGTTTACAAATATGTGCACATTAACAATCAACATGTGTACGACTATGTGCACATTAACAATCATCAAGAACAAGTACAGTGTATAACAATATATATATGATTTTGCTAGATATACAATATAATGAAGTGAAAATGTGACAACAACCTGCCAATATGATTTTTCTTTAGTTCATTGTTTGAAATAAATGAGATTTTGATACAAATGAAAATGAAAATATGCTTAAAAAGAGATAAAGAACAATAATATCACTTGAACTCTATATAGGAAAAGAATATACCTTATTCGATACTAGAGGATAGACCTCAGTCCTCACGAACTTTCATTTATTCCTCTCGAAGCAAGTACATCAATAAAAAGAACGTTACCAATTATATGCACTTTAACAATTAACATGTGTACAATTATGTACACATTAACAATCAACATGTATATGGAAAAATACAGTTCAAAAAATAAATATGTACAAAATGGTATAACATTAAAAATTACAAAAAAAAAAAAAAAAAAAAAACAATGAATAAACTGCAAAATTTTCTCTACAACATTTTCTTTAGGAACAAGTCCGTGCTGCGTAAATGGCCACCGGAAAATATTGTCTCTAGGAACGTTTTCTTCAATAATAACGACAGCAACATCATAACATCTTAAGTTTCAAGCTCTCAACATGTTACATTTATTTCCTCTGAGCAGTTATTATACACTATTTCTACTATTTAAAAAGATTCTCAAAGGCTAAAATGCATGCTATGTCGGCAGCACTAAAAAAATTATACGCCAACGATCTATCGGTCATAAAATCCAAGAACCAACTGTGGGGTTTGTATCAGTTCATGCCGATAAATCTGAAAGGTAAAGGTTTTATCTTCTTAAACTGAGCTCATATGGTCCTGGGAATTAAATTCTCTCATCCGGAAATACTCATAGTCAAATGCTTCAAATTTAAATAAATAATGCATGGGCCATCAAAATGCTCTATATTTCCATGACTATCAAATGTTGATCAAATTTTCTCATTAAGTATGTACAGCGTACTGCACTCAGTAAACATACTAGATATGACATTATATTTCAAATTACTACAATGACTAGTGTTGATTTCAAATTTAATGAACAAACCATATCGTGACAACATCTAGTATGTATGTTTCCATTCAAAAGTTTAGATCAAAGTTATGTATTCATCTGATTGTGTAGCTAGAAAAATGGATACTAAACCTAGGATTTCAATTCTTCCAACCAAACAAGGTGTAAATATGTATGTTAAAGTCGAAAAAATTTCGAGCTTTTAAAAATTAGCCGATTCTAACTCAGCACACATTTTTATGTCCATCAGAAAAATGATCCAAGGGTGAAAAAGACGAGGGGAAAACAAAACCTTCATGGACAAGCTCACTCGATATCCCTACTCATTATGGCGATGTCCTACTTCTTACAATCTTCTCACACCCATGCTAATATTATGTCAGTAAATTCTTCTTTTCCGTTTCTTTGCTAGTAGATTGACCAATTCTCTTATGATTTGGAAAATGTTTTGGTTTCTAGATGTATGTTTCCAAATTCAAATGTTCCTAAAGAACCTGATTTGATTGGGGGTTTGTGGAATTAATTTGGGGCTATGCCATATTTATTTACACATCATAAATTATAGGGGGGGCAAATAGTGGTAAAGATACTATTTTACCCTTCTCCTAATAAATAAACCTAAAATCCTAATACCTTTAAATCCATCAACCCCCTTTCTATTCTAAAATCAAAACCTACAATCATTCACCCTCTCTTCTACTCCTTTCTCTAACGACCCTTATTCTTCCATTTTTTTTTAAATCAAATCGTCATGATCCCAAATCTTAGACCATGACGACTTTTTATATGCATGTTAAAATTATGAAAAATCTTCATGGTTGTTGACTTTCGATCATTACGACCCTTACTTGTTATTTTCCTGAAGACGAAGAGTCTATTTAGGGTCGCATCAGTTTTTACCTAAAACCATGACGACCCTATTTATATAATCTGTGACGACCCTTTGATAACCCATAACGGCCTCATAGTCTAATTGGATCGTCATTGTCTATTGGTGTCGACCATGACGACTCCAACTCACCCAAATAATGGCATATTGGAGTCTTCATGGTTTAGGGTGTTAACCGATGCGACCCTATCACACCAAAATATCCAGGAAAAAGTGAAGATGATATAGTTAGCGTCGTCATGGTTTATTTTTATTGACCATGACGATTTTTTATGGCTTGGTAAAGTTGCAGGTAAGAGTCGGCAGTGTTGGATTTACGACCATGACGACCTTTGCAGAATCGTCATGGTAGTAACCTGACGACCATGATGACCCTGACATTGTGTGTTTGTTTTCCCACAATGATTCGACGATTTTAACTAAAAATTCGACAATTAGTAAGTTGTTGGTAGTTAACTTGAGTGTTTTGAGTTATGGGTTCTTCATTTTATTTTTCACTTTTTTCCTTCCAAAAGCCCCTCTTCTTCTCTACTCATTAAAAAAAAATTCTCTAACTTTAATCCTAACCATAATCTATATAACTAATCTAATTAATTAACTAAACTAATCATGTATTAGGGCTAATGAAATGGGGATGGTTTAACCATTTATAAAAATATATGGCTAAGGGGTTCTAGGAATTACTTTTTGGTAACCCTATTTTATCTTTTCCTAAAGCCCCTTATTAATTTTCTAAGCCCCCAGTTAAGCCGGGCTAAGGAAACCTGGCTTAATTGGGGGCTTGGGAAATTAATAGGGGGTTAGAGGAAAGACAAAATAGGGTCATCCAATAGCAATACCTCCTACCCCTTAGACATATATTTTCAAAGATGGCTAAACTACCCCCATTTGATTAGTCTTGATTTGTGATTAGATTATTTAATTAGTTATATTAGATTAGTTATATAGATTAAGGTTAGGATAAAAATTAGAGATTTTATTTTTTTTGTGAATAGAGTAGAGAAGAAGAGGGCTTTTAGAGGGAAAAAAGGTGAAAACCTAGGGTTTTGAGAGATGAGTGATTCTAGTGCAAATATTGATGTTGGAGAAGCTTCAACTAACAAAGATGATTGTGTTGATCTTAGATTAGATTCTGAGTTAGATTGGATATATAACGTTGATCGATTGATATATGAAGACGAAAATGAGGGTACAAATGAAGAACCTCAAGCTCCAAATGAAGAAATCAATGCTCGAAATGAAGATCTCATAGCTCAAAACACTCAGGTAAACCTCTAATAGTCTATGAATGGATGATTTTTTGGTTGAATTCGTCGAATCATAGTGGTAAAGCAAAGACACAGAGTAAGCGTTGGCATGGTCGTGAGATTAGGAACATGACGACTCTTTATAGATCGCCAAGGTCCTAAAATCCAAGAATGACGACACTAACATGCAACTTCACCATTCTATGAAAAATCACCATGGTCTAACGTATGACAGTGACGACCCTAACTTACCCATTAAGAGTCGTCACTGTACTATGTCTATAACATGACGACTCTTGGACCCAAAAATTCCTGTATGAAATATGTGTTAGGTTCGTATCGTTTCATATCAAATACCATGACGTCTCTAACCAAGTTTAATATGCAGTCGACAATGTGGATATTCATAACCTTGACGATTTCATTTGGGAATTTTTTGGTTTTTGCTTTTGTAAAGCAATTCTTAACTTAAAATTATTTCATTGAATCGAAAAGGCATAGATCGCGTTACATTAAAGGAAATGAAATAGTATAGATCATTAGATTACACTTAAACACTTAAACATATAGGTTATGAATCACAAATGACACTTTCTTCCAAAATGCGATAGCAATCCTCATGCGTAAATATTTTTCCATGGATAGTTTCATATCTGTCGAGAGCCATCTCCCACTGAAAAAGAAAAATCAATTGTAAGTTTAAAAGTTTGAAAAATAAATTTGATGAACGACTTATTGATTGGCATACTTACTCTTGTCACACTGGATTCGGTGGGATGAGCTTCTTTTATAGCTTTTATTTCATGTTTCAAAGCTTCCAATCGTTGAAACCGCTTATCGAACCTTTTCTTAATGCCTTTGAATGTCCTACGATTACGATTTTAGTCTAATCCCATAAAAATCTTAAACAAATGCTTCCACCAAGAATCGGATGTCTGATCCATGATGTCTTCATTAACGGCTTCATTACTTTGGGTAATATACGCTCTATCGTAGTCGTGCTTTGTGATCGTAACCCACGATCTAACAATGGCAACATCTTCATGGGTAATGTATGGAGTTACCATATTTAGTGCTTGAAAGGGACGGGTGAGAATGAGTTGGAAAATGAGAATGAAAGGGATATGTGAGAATTAAAACTAAGATAAAAGGGATAGGTGATAATGAGATGAAAGGGTAGTTTCCTTTTATAGTGTTCAACTACAACGGCTAGTTTTTCAAAAAAAAAATAGTCATTGGATCAGTAACCATATTTGGAAAATTCAAAATTCGCAATAACTGCTGCAAGGGTCGTCATGATCGTATTAAAATACTATAACCACCCTTGTAACTTTTGGACAGTCGGCATTCATGTTTTTCGAAAACCATGACGACTTGTTTGTAAAATTGGACAGAGGATTGGGTATTTTTTGGTAAAGAGTCGGCATTGTAAATTTTGTGTCGTCACAGTCTCTGGAAAGGGTCGTTAACCTGTTAAAAAGTACAATGATGACACTAGACTAAGTCGTCGGTTTCGATAGTTTGAGACCATAACGACTCATCTCATTGTGTTTGCTTAACTTTGTTTTTTCCTTTCTTTGTAGGTAGTTGCACAACTAAGCGATGAACCTGAACCACTGTCTCAGATAGGGTCGGATACTTCCCACCACTATATGATTGACAAGGTATGTGATCTACCTTTTGAATTGATTTATGTTCTCAAAAAGTTTGACTAGTCCTCTCGTCAACATAAGTATCTTTCTCATAAAATCAAATTTGTAAAATGTAGACATGGGAAACTAAGGTTGAGGCACAAGAATGGGTTATCTCAAAGGCCAAAGAGAAAATGTGCATGTTGGTTCAAAACAACCAAGTCACAGCTACAAAGTTTGAGATGATTTACGAGAGAGGACGCAAGCGTGGAAGCTACAAAGCAAAGGATTATAAATACGAGAAGAAGACGACGAGGATCTATAAATCAAATACAAAAAAGTGTGGGTGTCCGTTTAAGATTAGATTTAAATAGAAAATTTGAAGGTGGTTGATGGAGATTGTCGAGTGTTCTCGATGGTCGTCATAACCATCCGTTGCCCCATAGTATGATTGGACACACTGCATATTCCCGGTTGAAACCACATGAGACGGAGAAGATGAACGGAAGTAGGCCTCTTAAGATCCTGAATAAGATAAAGACCGATGATAAGGATAACTTATCCATAATTTCCACAATTTACACCACCAAAGAAACGCTCAAAAGAACCGAATTGGATGGTAGATTAATCATGCAACAATCTCAGTGGTTAACGAAAAAGCTAGACTACGCGATGCAAACAAAGTTGAGTCCGGACAACAAAGTGTCTCATATTTTCCTTGCGCATCCGAAGATGGTGGTATTGGCTCAGTGTTTGTATAAGGTTTTGATGATAGATTGTACCTATACGACCAATAGGTATAACATGCCGATGATGAACATTGTCAGTCATACTTCGGATAGCAACCGTTCACAATGGCCTGGTGTTTTATAGGAAAAAAGGAAAAAGAGGACTATATTTGGGCGTTGGAACAATTGAGGTTGATTTACCTCGGTGAAGAAACTCCAGGGGTTATAATTACCGATAGGGAGATTGGATTGATGAATGTCATTCAACATGTTTTTCCACTCGCACAATATTTTCTATGCACGTGGCACATCCAGTGCAATATCCTTTCAAATTGCAGACGTCATATCCAAAAGCCTAAGCCAAAGACCGATGCTAAGCGTTTGAAGGAGGAAGATGAGCGCCTGAGTCAACTTTCCAGAGAGAAACGAGCGGAAGAAAAAAAAAAGAAAAGGAACAATACGGTGAAGATGGAGAGAAATGGAAGCAAATTCTAATTAATTGGGACGATTTGGCTCATTTTACTACCGAGGTGAAGTTTTTTTGTAAGTTACAAAATTTTATTGATGATTGGAGCAAGGATCATAGGAAAACGGTCGATTATTGCCAAAATTCATGGTTACGTCCATAAAAGGAAAAGTTTGTGTATGCATGGACCAACAAATATAAGCACTTTAAAAATGAGCCTACAAGTATGGAAGAGGCATCACACGGTCGGTTAAAAAACATCCTTGAAGATAGTAAGAATGGGGTCGTTACGGTATATGAAGTTATTCACGAGTACGCCATGAATGATCTTAACCGGATAATGACGCAAATGGAACATAGTAGGGACAGGTTCTTGTTGGCATATATAGATGATTCTGATTTGCTGAGGGGTATATCTTACCAACTGTCGGCATGGGAAACACACTATATGATGGCCTAACTTAAGAGAAATAAGGTATTTTGGTGCAATGTAATTGTACGACCTTAACGTGGCTCCGCCTCCCATTTCGCCATAAGCTTGGTTAAGTACAAGGATGTCATTCCGCTTGACGATATTGATCTGTTTTGGAGGCAACTTTATTTATTCCCAGGGCCCACATGAGCATATGATGAACAGTTTGGAGAAATGGAGCTTGGTCGCGCTATAAATGAAGTTTACCCTACAATGAATTGTGCAGAACACAAATATTGGTTGCTAACTTGTGGTCGGGCTTCCGTCGATCTTTGGAGGTACAAGAGGAACCTACAAAGCAAAAAGCACAAGGTAGACCACACAAAGATGTCATTGAGAGAGCAGGTAAAGGATAATATGAGCTGCACAAGAGATCCATCACGTCATGAGCATGTCGAAACGGAATATAAGGAATATGAGAATCCGGTTGCACCCAAGAAAAGGGGTCGGCCAAAGAAAGAAATATGCACCCAAAGTGATCGAAAAGTGAAACCGAAGGTTGCCGCGATGCCATAGAAGCCATATAGAGAAGGACAACAAAATATGGATATTGACGAGCATGTGCTCCAGAGCCAACAAAGCCAAACAAGTGAAATGGTTATAATAAAAGAGAAAAAGGGAAATATACATACCCTTAGGGATTCACAAGGAAGGTCATATCGTGTTACTCATATGTTGTACAGAGAGTATACAGAACAACTCCCTCATGTCATCTTAGATTACCTTATATACACCGATGATGTCGACGGGGATGGAAAATGTGGTTTCCATGTTGCAACGGAACAATTAGGACATTTCAATGAAGCCGATAACGAGAACGCCACCCAAATCCATTATGCAGGAACCAAAATGGACGCAAAACTTGTTCAGGACAAGGAACTCAATATTTCGATGATATTTGAAGGAGATAGAAAAGACAAAGAAAATAAATTCAAGGAATTGGTATCTTCTGTAACAGGGTGGAAGGGGGATAAGACGGTTGGTTATAAATTTTGGATGAGAATGCCTTATGGTGGGCAACTCTTACCGGACACATTCACTTGTGTTGTTCATGTATTCTCCCCTGGGTTCCCTGGGGGATCTATTACATACGTACCCTCAAGAACTAGGTATAAGCAGGCACTAAAGAAGAGAAGAATGGTTATAGCACATGTGAACAATAACTATTAAATCGGTCTGAAGATAAAAGAAGAGTGTCCTTTACCACCGGTGAGATATGATCATTGGGGAGAGTTTTCTAAGGATTGGACAAACCAATATGAGTATGGCATGACAATATGGAAGAATTTGGATGAATCTCCAACAAAATTTGATTTATGGGATTAGTCGTACATCTTTTGGAAAATTTGTATATTTTGAAAATTGTATGTTACTGGCTTTAGGAAGATTATTTCTTGAACTTAAGCTTATCTCTTGAACTTAAACTTGTCTTGAAAATTGTATGTTCAATACTTAATGAATACAATGTTTATTATCTTGTTGCTTGTCAACCTCTTTTCCTAGGGTCGTCACAGTTAAAATTTACCGACACTAACGACTCTAAAGGATTTTACGGTTTTCTACAATGGTCGTCAAGGTTTAAGGGTGTCGAACATACGAGTAATATTTGCCATTATTTGGATAGGAAAGGGTGGTCATGGTCGATAAAAATATACATTGACGACACTACATAGTAATTATTGGGTTTTCCCTAGATGGTGTGTTGTGATAGAGTCGCATCGGTTCATTGTTATTACCATGACGAAAAATATGTGCTAATATTTTGGGGGGTTAGGGTCGTTATGGTCGACACCAATACATCATGACGAGACTAACGCTTAAAAAATAAAAAAAATTATCAGAGATGGAGTCGTCAATCTGGTATTTCCACCATGACGACCCTTACCATTGAACTAAATGTCGCACTGCTCAGAATTTGAGTCGTCAACCTGCACTTTTCTACCGTGACAACCCTAACCACTCCCATATTCAGTTTTTTCCTGGATGTTTTGGTGTGATAGGTTCACATCGGTTCATCCATTAATCCATGACGACTTATATCTCCCATTTTTTGGGAGAGCTAGAGTCGTTATGGTTGATACTTATATACCATGACGACTCTATGTTTTATCATATCACATGATGCCCACATCCACATTCACATGGAAACTTGGAGAGATAAATATCTTTTATCAGACCATTTACATTCAAAACAATGTACTACCACAACTAATATACCAAATTATGTTGTTCCTAACAAACGTGAAAAAACATGAGTTCAAGTACGGTAAAATCAAATTGTACCTAAGAAACGTAAAGGCACATGAGTTCAAGTCTATTATTGCAATGTCTTAAAATAATATTATATCAACCACGACCTCGGTCACTTCCTTGTCCAGCTGATCTCCGGCTTCGCTTTGGAGCAGTTCCTTGGCTTCCACTTCCACGACCTCGACCACCAACTCCTTGGGTTCCTTGGGATTGTTCATCACCTTGATTTATTTCATCATCTCCTTGCCCCTCGTCTCCTTGGGTAGAACGTTTAGGAGACCTATTACTTTCACTTTCCAGATCAGTAAATATCTTGGCCGCAACGGGGTTTCAATGTGTGTCAACAAGTCAACGTACCGACCTTGTTGGCCAGGCGTCAACGCCTCTCCTTTGTCCTTCGAGAAACTCAGTCCCTTGATTATAATCTCCCTTCGATCTCTCTAAAACAAATAAATTACAATCGAGGTTAGGTGTATATATTTACGAAAAACAAAACAAGAAAGGAAAAAACACATACGACAAGCTTTAGAATCATATAGTCAGTTCTGGTATCGGGTACCAAAGTAGAAGAAGTAGAAGCTTTTTTGTTTTTCCTCCCACGAAAATCAATCCGTATCACATGGCCATGGGAGAACTTTTGGTACCATTCCAAGTAACTCTCATTTGCCTCGTAACCTTTATTCACATTATCCCAAAAAGAGATGTCTACCAAATTAGCATGTCTATTATCCCAATCACTGGTCCCCGACAGAGGGTCGTAAACCACCTCAATGCTAGAAACATCGTACTTGCATTCATCAAGTTTGAATATAGCCAAGTTGTCGTATTACTCTAGACGGATCATACATTAATAATCCGGTAGGTTGAGATAAATGACCATTGTAAAAAGATACATCTTGCCTTCTATCAACTCTTTCTCCCACATATGGATCAAATACTACATCTTTAGTTGTCATCATGTCCAAACTTTCCTGCATGTCTAACAACTTCCTCTTATGAAACTTCTCTTGACCCCCAGCGAACGTGTATTTCAATCCTCTTGGTTGAGCCTGGTCCAACCACGTTCACTTTAACGTGTTCGTTGTCTTTTAAAAATGAAGGAAAATGTTCGTAAATCCACACCTATACAGTAATCAAAACAATAAAACTAGTATTCATCAAACAAAAGATTGAAAAATAATAATAGTTCAATTACCTGGAGTAGACAAGTATTCTCGTTCATTTGAGATGTTCGTTACCTAGATACTTTTGCTTGCTCCTGATATAGGCATATTTTATACATATTTACCGCTTAATTTATATTTGCTAGTGTTCGAATTTGTACTGATAACATATTTTTATTATTTTATTAGGGGGTATGCGTAAAATCCGAAGTTGCAAATAAACATGATTTAATGGATCATTATTGACTGTATTCGGTGAATATCATAACACAACATTGGCTGGTGGAAACCGGGTACAGGCTAGCAAAGATTAAAGTGGGCATGTTAGTAAAAAAAAGACAAGGTCCTCTTGTGAATTTGGTTTGGCACTTTAGCTGACAAGCAAGGAAAAGAATAGTGAGCATGCCGGTCATACCGTACTCAGGAGGGCCATAACCTAATGTTTCCATCACCTTTTCAGAAGACACGGGCGTAGGTGAAAAATAGAGAAGACAGTTGGAGGCGTCTGATTGGTAAAGAAGAGATTAGGTGAGAGTAAGGGGACATGCCCATGTGATCTCTTTTGGGTTGACTATAAAAGAAAAGAATAGAATAGATAAAAAGGGAGACTGACAGTACCTAGGTTAGGAAGAAAAGAGAGGAGAGAAGGACGTGGGAGTGCGGCTATGAAGTGGAGAAAGAAGGGTGAAGTGGAAGGGAGAGGCTAGTACGGTTAGGTCCTTTTCTTCTAGCTTTTCTTTAGGAGGTTTGGGGGGGAGCTCTGCTAGGTTTTATTGTTGGGGTTGTAGGCGGACGGTGTAGGAGGTGAGAGAAGGAAGAAGCGTCAGCTGTTAGCAGATAAAGGACGGCGGTAGTTGAGGTGAGTCGGTAGAGAGAAGCTAGGCGGATTTCTTTTGGTTATGTTCTTCTGGATTGGAAGTTGTACAGGAGAAGAAAGGACAACGCATGCTTTTGGGTTTAATTCTTTCTCTCTATTACTGTTAATAATTTTTATGGATTTTAATAAATCCATCTCCATGTCTTGCTAATTAATTTTGTAGCTAGGGTTTATGTTGAAACCACTTAAAATTTTTAGATCAATTAAATTGATTTATTTGATACAAACTATTATGATTTGAATAAGATTAGTTCCATGATTTTGTTTATTGATTTATTGAAAATTAGTTGTTGCTTTACCGGTTCTGTACAATACAGTAACATATGCGCAAAATTAATAGGATAGCTAATATATTTGTCTACTTATTTGATATTTCATACTTGGGTTAAATCCTTAGATGGGGTATGCTTAGAATAGCCAGGTATTATTTGTGAACCTACAATTAGTTTCGTATAATTTTCTCGCTAACGCAATTAGATGGTGTATGTATGAGACTCAGAGCTTTTGATGCGCCATGCTTAAGGTGTCCCAATGATATTTGCGACTCTAATACATATAATAGGTGATGTCGATAGAACGAACAATAGATGATTGAGGAGTTATGTTTCACTTCAGTAATTAAATAGAAATAGTGGTGGATACTAAAAACCCTGGTTACTGTTTCTCCCATTTGATTTATTTTATTAGTTTAGTTTATTTTTCTTGTTTTAACTTTATTCTGAAAAATCCAAAAATATTATTTCTGGTTAGTCTAATTGAGACATTGATTACAGTATTATCCCCGATCCCTGTGGGTTCGACCCGTATTTGTCGTTGTCTACATTGTAGACACCGTGCGATTGCGGTTTATTTATATAGGGTTTCCAAATTCTATCATCTCCTCATTCACGTGTGCGACGATGGCAGTCCCCCACGAATACTTATTCACATCTTCCAAAGGATGCAAGAGATGTATATAGTTGGCACTGACCTTATTTCCTTTGTTGTCGGGAAACACAACAGCCCCTAGCACGTACAACAGATAAGCAGCCGCGGCTGCACGAACTTCAACCTCAGGGAGGGGACCATTATCTCTTTCCTTTTGTAGGGACCACCATATGAGTGCCTCAAATCCAACAGGTTAAACTCTCTCTTCGGGTACCTGTCCCCCTTGACCAACTTGGACTTCGTCGTGTCATCCCAGCCAAACAACTCCTTGGCCATTTTATAAATTTTAGGACAAAGAAGTTTGACCTTGAAGTTGTCTCCAGTGGATTTTCCTTCGACCTGGAGCCCTAGAATCTGCTTTGCATCGAAAGGATTTATAGTCATCTCTCCAAACGGGAATCGGAAGCAATCTACTTCAGGGTAATACCTTACATAGAAGCAAGAAACTACGACCCTGTCATACGCAATCACAGAGTTCTCTACGGTAGGATACAAACCAGAGTTCTCTATTAACTCTCTAACTCTTAGACATTCATATTCTAATTTCCATAACTTCATTTTTGTATAGGAAGATTGACGTCTGAAAAGACGTACGGCGTTCGAATGATCCTACAAAATGGAGGCAAAATAGGGAGAAAATAATCCAATCAACAAACTAATTAACAACAATAAGTAAAAAACCAAAGTTGAGATTTTTACGATGCTATGATGGATGGTACGAGCCCATGAGACGGGATATGCAAATAAAACCTTTCCTCCATCTAAGAGTATCCCTTCAACATTTCGACCGCGTTCATCATTCATGATCAAGTGGGGTTTAGGAACATGCCTCGCATGTGGGGCTATTTCCTTGCCCTTGCCCTTGTCCTTGGCTTTGACCTCTTTTTACGCCTCTTCTTGTATCTCTTCTTGTGCCTCTTTTTGTACTTATTCCTCCTCCCCATCATCATCACCACCATCATCACCACCACCACCAGCACCACTAGAACCACCACCCCCACCAGCACTACCACCACTAACATTGGTGTCATCAACTTCATCATCGGTTTGTTCATTGTCATGGTCTGAAGTCACAGATGGAATAGAGGAGGCAGGAGAAGGAGAATCCCCGGATTCGTTACCTTGTTGTGTACGTTCACGAATAGAGAAAAGTACCTCCTTCGGACGTTTTCCCAATAATTTATGAGGGCGAGGAGTTTTTGAAGGAGGAGTCGGTACACGTTTACCTTTTCCTTTCTTTTCATTTTCAACCCAACTACAATATAAAATACACAAAAAAACCAAAAAGTCAGAACCAATAATCTCAGACTTAGTCATAGAGTCGTCATGGTTTAAATTGTCGATGGTAACGACACAAGATAAAACATTAACGACACAACATTTGTACGGTGACGACCCTTATCAGTGAAATGGCCAGAGTAGCTGTTTTTTCCTTTGGAGGCCGTTATGGTTTAACCAAGGGTCGTCACATACTAAAAGTCGTTATAGTTTAAAAATAAAACCGATGCGACCCTATGACCTTTCGTCTTCAGGGAAAATAACCAACTAAGGTCGTCATGGTCGAAAATAAAATACCATGACGATTTTTCATACTTCAACCAGGTATATGATAAATCGGCATGGTCTAAGGTTATCGACCATGCCGACCCTCTCCCTGTAACTGTAATTTTGCGGTTTCTAGTCTAGATTTACACTTAAAGCAAACATACATTCATATCCAGCAAATAGAGTAATGGGTTTCGGTTTACTTACTTTTTAATTGGGACCGTTTCATCGTTCGATTCTTCTCGATTTGATTTCTTGCACCTTTTCGACTTTAACTTTCCTTTAACTTTCTCTGCAATTTTAGGTAGGCTAACATCTCTCTGGAGATTCTTCATACAGACCATGTTTGTAGAAGAATCGTGGATTAAAGTTTCGATTTGATTTCGAAAAAAAAGATTGAATCGTTAGCGAGGAGAGTTAGGGAGAAGAAGATGAGAGGTTTTTGGTATTTGGTTTAAAAGCAGACTGATTTTGGTTAAGTATAATAAAGAATAAGATTACTTATTAGGAAAAGGGTAAACTAATATTTATACCACCTTTTGGCACCCCTCTATAATTAATGGTGTGGGGATAAAATTGATATAACCTCTATTAATTCTAAAATCCCCAATTAAGCCAGGCTAAAGAAGCCCTTTTCCTTTTCAAAAACACATCTAATGGTTGCTTTACTTGGACTTCCCCAGACACTAAAAGCAGTTCTCGACCAACTATACGAAACCAATTAAAATTACTTGGTGGGAACAGAGAAGACTATCCATAGGGAAGGCTTACCCATCATTGAGATCTTTAGTTGCTTAATTATTAGCATCATCTTGAGTACAAGAACCACTACCACGAACCTTAAAATTAACAAAAGGTTCAACGATCAGATACAGTACAGACACAGAACATGTGTCTTGGACATTGCAATTAACATTCTTGAAACCGGAACATGATCATCATCATCATCTTAACATGGTTTTCTCAGGCCGATGCAAGTACGACCAAGAGAGCCGCAACACATGTTACAAAATAACAATGGGCTTACAAAACATCATCCGGGCACTAAAAAATTGATTAAAATTGATATGTTATTGTAGAGGGCATCCTTAATTTATTTAACACTTAACTACTAGAGTTTGCCCAATAACCCTTGCCTCCTGTTTTATTAGTTTAACAAAATTTAAGCTTAAGGAAATATGAACTACTTGCCTACGTGTATTTCAGCTTATGTCCATGCAGTAGATTTTTTTTACATGTTTTTACATACGAGGAAGCATAATCATGGAATGCATTGAGCCTACAAAAACAATTGAAATGGTCCAAAAAAATTCAAGGTTCGAATAAAAGAAAGAGGTTCACATTTACATTCCAAATGTAAAAAACGGTTAGAGGCCAAACTAAATCAAAGTTCAACCAGTACACAGACACAAACTAAATCAAAGTTCAACCAGTACACAGACACAAAAGGATACAACTACGTAATGTAGCTGCAGACATTCTGTGTTGGCAGTTCCCCCTACCATTTGACGACGACCTGATGAAGCCCTGAGGTACTTAGTAACTGAAGCTGTTGTACTTGGTAACTGAAGCTGTCTCAGTACAAGTGCCCGCCTTTGGTACTCTTGTAGGTTATAGATACTATAAATATGAAACCCTAACTTGATCCTAGATTCTGAAATATTTCACGAAGAGCTTTCGGCAAGTTCAGCACAATCTCTGCGTATGCTGCCAGGTGGTATCACGACAAGCAAGCAATAATAAGTTAAATTTGGGACAAGAAAAAAATAAAATATAAGACAAAAGGTTATTTGATCCCTTATAAAATCTGGTTCTCGATCGAAAGTTTCTAATATGACAGCTCTTTATGTGATTCTAAGTATTCATTAAAATGTTGATACAAAAAAAAGTCTGCCGGCTCTAGTCTGCTACATGGATGGTGACTGAAGTTATTTCTGAGAATAAATTAAATTAACAAATTTTCACAGCATCCCTTGTTATGGGGAACAACTAACTGAATCTGGACAAATAAGATTTCTTCAGCTAACCCATAAGAAACGTATCAACAGTCCAACTAGACAACCGTTATGATCAAATGAAATGCCAGGTGTATCTTTCATTTATTAAGTAGTTACCTTCTGGAAGGGTCATGGTCCGCAAGGCATCCTCAGCAAAAGATAGCCGAGCAGGAACTTCCTGAGGCTTTTTGTTATTTGTTGCTGGAGCTGTAGATAAACTCTTTCTCGAATTAATCGGCCACGCTAAGACTCTGATACGAGTGGGTAGCACGCTGATGAGGTCTGCATATCTGAGACTCACAGTCAACTTGCTACAGCAGCAAAAAATCCACAAATATTGTTATTGAACACAGCATTTCATGGACAAATGATGAATCATGACATCTAAGATATAACATATCCTTGTTTTATAGCAGCTAATCTTAAGCTCCAAAATAAGCACAAAAGAAAATAAAGACTTTTTCAACCCAATGGCTAGCTTAATGCTGGCTAAGCAGAGCATATCTAGTCACATTTATCTATGAGAAAAGTGGTACTTAATTAAGCATCTCCCCTATTAAACCAAAATCAAACAAATAATGTCCTAACAAACCCCAAGTAGAATTCAGGTACCACAATTCCATTTTAAAATACTAATGAATCTTACCAATCATAATCATCCAATACAAATTCGATAACATTGTAAGAGAGGCTATGATAAAGCTCTCCAATTTGATTTCCATACAACTCCTTTATTAGGCGAATCTACAGAACATGAAAAAATATAATATAGTCAGCACATCAACTGCAATTTAGTAGCTCTAACCAAATAAGAGAAAGTGGAAAGTGAGGTATCAAGATTCCAACCCTTGTTTGAGGTAAATACTCAGAAACACAACAAATAAACAAGTGAACAACAACATACAAAAGGAGGATACGCTTTGATTTCTGATGTGAAAAGGGTGTGAGCAAACCTAACATAATTCTTCTCAACATTGGTGAAGAAAGATAGAAGGAGACGGGATCTCATAATCAAACCAGATGCCAATAGATTAGTAGTACTAGAAAACTTAAAGTACGAAACTGCAGAGGTATGAGCAAGGACAGTAGACTAACTGGGAAATATAGGTTGAAAGAATCTTATAAGATCAAGATATAGATTGTTGTGTGCTAATTGATCTTATAAATCCTGTACTATTCATCTGCATTTGAGATTAGATTACCAAGTAGTAATGTCCAGAAAAAACTAACCTACCCCTCAAATTATGGGCTTGAAGTTAACACTATCTGCCTTCCAAATACGTTGAACACTACCGGACCCTCAACAATCTTGCTGTACCAGCAGGGCCTAGAGTGTAAGTCTACAACTATCTTGCTTTTCAATGGTCAGCATGTCTACCAAGGATAAGAAAAGGGGCTAGCAGGTAAACAACCAGTTCATCAATTAATGTAAATATTAGCCTATTTAGACACAGATCACAGGTTTTCCTAGATGGGAAACCAATGGTCAAACGATGCGTGTGTGTGTGTATGTGTGTGTAGTATATAAAATAAATACAACAAAACAAATATGGAAACTCTTTTAATGTAAACATTATGTACCTGCTCTCGCCTATCTACATAAGCCTGAACAAGTTCCCCGACATAATCGATGAATTTCTGAAAGTTTGTAAGCACCAGAAACAATGAGCCTTGAATATTGCAAAAGACGAAAAAGTTCCAAAAAATGTCCAAGAGATGCACTCTAAGAAACTTGGACTAGAATAAGTGCAGATAATGGGTGGAATGAAAGGAGAAAAATAGAAAATCCAAGCCACTAACCTTACCATTGCATTGGAGGAAAGAAGATCATTTTCTGCTTCGCGTATTGGTAAAAAGAATGGAACCGTGTGTTCAACAACAGTCATTTTTTCGAGAAATGATTTGCTCTCAAGCACACAATGATAGAACTCACATGGTTCACCTGTAGAGGTTCAAAAACACAAGACGTTAAAAGTTTGCAGGACGTCCTTTTAATAGGTTACATTATTTTAAAAAAGTAGCTGGTCAGCGATAAAAGAAAAAGAAAGTTTATAAGCATTACAAAATGATGGGTTTTACCGGCAAAAGATGTCTCATACTGGATGCCGATTCTAGCCCCCTCCAAACAACAAATTACCTGCTCAAAAAAAACACCATATGATTTACTCAGACTCCTCCGTTAATTGTTCATTTATTAAAATTTGACAACATAAGAGCACCACAAGCTGGTAATCAGATTTGATCAACAACTCTAGCATATTATGCAAACAGCAAAAGTCGTATTCGCTAATAACAATATGGCTTGCATAAAAGCATACCTTAGTTCCTGCTCTATAAGTAATTTTCCCATGGAAGTGAGAACCGACCATGCTAGCATCCCCCTGCATTGCTTGTCTTTCTAACTCCATGTGAACCTGATACAACAAAAACGATCGAGTTTAATAACATATTATAAACGCAGTTAACCAATTAAATCGACTTAACTGAACATTCAGCATGCAATAGAACTAAAGCATATTGACCATAGTGGTTAAAATAATGCACCACATATAATGATTAAGTTAGTCTTACTATTAACTAAAATAAATTATTGAGAAAAACAGTACCCGCTGCCTAACTGTAGCTAATAGTCCATCATTCCACTGTTCACCATCTAAGTGTCTCTCTGCAAAATGAACAGACTCTAATATAATAAATCCAGTAAATGAGTTAAGAATCAGGTGTCAATGAGTCAATGACATTGACACCGCCACAAAAAACCTTTAACTTGCACAGTGGTTGAACCATAATTTATAGAAAAATAATTATTGCAAGGAAAATGGCTGCTGGAATGAGAACCTCCTATAAAACAGAGAGGATAACATGTTGGCACTCACCCACGAGAAAATTTATGCTTTACCATAATTTTGCATCTTGTTTATTTACAAAGCGACCAGTTTCTTTACAACAGATTAAGGAAATTTAAAAGCAAGTGAATGTAACTTGAGTCAGAGCCAAATGAAGTTTGTCTACCCACACCCTCATTTTGCATCCAGGTATGAGTAACAAGCTATAATCCACGCAGAAAATGACCGAATAGGGTCAACACATAAAACAGCATATCATTGTTTTCAAGGATACTACTAGCAAGCATTTGTAACACCACTCATAGCACATAATTAAAAGATTCAATTCTAAACAATCTTATAGCATACTAGTAGGGTTGTGAACATAAAAAACTACTGAATATAGTAAGAATCATGATCTAGAACATAATAAACTAAGGGTTCAAGCATAAGCATGAGAGAGCGGGTCCCTTTACACAAAAAAAGGTGAGGAGAAGATAATGGAAACAAGAGAGGTGCGATATAATGTAATATATTGTGCAACAATATCATATAGCATAAATAGATCAACAACCTCCACTGCTGCCTCTTCTAAGATAAAGGCTCCGTGAGCAACAAAAGAAAAATCCCACAACCCCCAAAGATGCATAACTAACTGCACATTAGCAGCCACTAATAATATGATATGATAAAAACTTCAACATTTAAAGCTTACCTTCAGTTTGAACTGCTCTAGCATTGTCAAATTCTCTTTGTAAGCGGTTGTAAACCATCTTGTCAGTATCCCTATAGAAAACCAAAATATGAGAAAAATACTTAAAGACTTTTAAAACTAAACTCAACTTTATTACCGTCCGTCCTGCAAAATTAAGGAATATGAGACTGAATATAAATATTTGCACGTCTCAATTGAAACAGAAAATACATGTACCACCAAATCTAAGTAACCAAATATTCAAAACACTGCTGGAATTATATAATCAGATGCATCTAAATAGTCTAGGATTAAACATTAAGCAAAAATGGTTCAAATATTTGTTACTTTTTACTACAAAGAAGAAAGATCTTTAATGACCACTGACAAAACATGAGTCCTTTACTCCTTTTTAATTATCAACAATGTGCATCTAAGTTTGACGAGTATACTTTATATGAGATTCAAGTCTATTGGACCTTCTATAGGCCATTTGGTGTCTTCGTAGTAAATTTGTAATTCAGATTTCTTTCAGCAGTAGTTAAAGACTAGTCATGTCTAATGTTCTCCCACAACGCTGTTGATAGTTACAACGAAACGAAATAAACACACGTAATAAAATTCAAATGAAACAACCAATTACAATTCACACACGCAATCCAAATCTTAGTAGCCAGTGACGTGATGACTTTTCACGGTCCTGGCTACTAAGATCCAAATAATGTCTTAAAGTTATTGATAATGCCATAGATCAATTATAATAGTTACGAGTAAAGTAGTACCTAGAGAGTCGATCCTTTAGTTGTTCATGTCTTCTCAAAACATTTGTCACTGCCAGGAAACAAACAGATACAATCAACAAAACATGTATAAGTAACATCACATAAGTAAAACAAGAACAAATCTCTGAATGGAAGTACAAGACTACATACATCTAGCCCGCGTAATCTCCAGACCATGATCTTCCCCTTGCATATAATTCTATGACAAGCGATGAAAACACAATGAGTCACTCTGACATCAAATTTTCAGTAAGTAAATTCATAGAGTAATTAAGAAGTGCTTACCACCATTCCAGTGGTTGCATATGGTTGCCCCTTAAATTGTTCAATCTGCTTCAAAATGAACAAGTTATGAATTTTAGTTACGAACCGAAATAAAGCTCAAAAGTAATTTAGGATTAACTTTAATATACCTTATTACTACGAGTAGCGGAATCTCCAAACACGACTAGTTTTCTCTTGAAACTATGATTATTATTGTTTTTCAGAGATGGGTCTTCCATATCGTTACTCTCCATCCGTAAAACAATGGAGTCTGAATTTTTGTTATTTTCTTTTTCTAATTAGAGTTTTTAGAACGGAAGATCTTGAGTTTTCTTTTTTTACGTGGGGATGAGAAAGAATTTTGTGCCCTAGGGTTTTCACTGATTTGATTTTCGAATTTTCAAACAGAATGAGCCATAATAGAGTGATTGGCAAGATAAATTTGTCAGGAATACTTTAATTCCGGACTCCACGAAACCTATTTCGGATTATTATATATAGATTTTTTTACATTTATGTTTCGTATCAAGTGATAATATTCACCGTATAAAAATTCTTTTCATATTATTATTTATAAATAAAAATTATTTAAAATAAAAAAAAATAAAATCTTAATTTTTATTTATAGTTTAAATTTAGTTTTTATTATTTTTTAAAATGGTAATCCTGTCTCTTTTTTTTCTTTTCATCGATTTTTTTTTCTTCTTTTTTCTTTCTTTCGTCTCCACCTCCCCACCATCATCACCACCAGCAACAGTAGCTCCGCCACCAACAAACCAGCAAGACAAAACAGATTGGCAGCAACAATATTTCTGTCTCCTCCACCAACACCTCCTTCTCTTTGTATTTTACTTTTATGTTCACCAACAGTACCTCCGCCACTAATAGCACCTCCGTCTCCGTCTCCTCCACCAACACCATCAGCACCTCCTTCTTTTTCTATGTCATGATTTTACATCAACAACACCTCATCCTCCCCCATCGCCTCCTCCTCCTTATCTTTTCTCCCCCACCATTACATGTTCAGATCCACCACCAACAACACCTCCTCCCCCTCCTTCTATCCTCTACAAACATCACCAACACCTCCAGATCATCATCGTCAAAAATCATCATCAAAAAGTAATGATACATTATCATTGTCGAAATTAGGGTTTTGTGTTGGTGAAATATCAGAAAAAAGATGAAACCAAAGGTTTCATCAAATTTTACAAAAACTAAACAACGTTCAAACCAAATTTTGTGTTGGTGAAATGTCAAAAATGATATCAAATTTTACAAAAACTAAACAACATTGAAAAAAAAAAATTGTTGGTGAAATGTCAGAAAAATGATGAAACCAAATTTGTTTTCATCAAATTTTGCAAAAACTAAACAACGTTGAAACCAATGTTTGTGTTGTTGAAAACAGTAAGTTTTGTTGAAACCAAACTTGGTTTCTTCTGATTTTTGCCTATTTTTTATCGTGAAACCAAAGTTTAGTGGTGAAACAATACGATTAAGTTGAAACCAAATTTGGTTTCAACTAAGTTTTTCCTAGTTTATTCAATTTGGTGCATTTGGTTTCTTCGTTGAAGTTGTGTTGATGAAATGCCTATTTTATGTTGAAACCAAATTTGGTTTCATCATTTTTCTGCGTAATTTTTATCGTTGAAACTAATATTGGTGGTGGTGTTGCTGGTTGGTGGTAGTGTTTGTTGGTGATAGTGAGTGGTGTTGGGTATTGGTGGTGGCGATGGTATTGGTAGGTAGTGGTGGTGGTTGGTTGAGGTGTTGGTTGGAGGTGTTCGTTGGTGGTAGTTCTGGCGGTGGTTGGTGTTGGTTCTAGTTGCTACTGATGATGGTTGGTGGTGCTCGTTGGTGGTGGTGGTTGGTGCTACTTGTTGTTGGTGGTGGTTGGTGGTATTGCTGGTGGTGGTGGCGCTGGCTGGTGATGTTGCTGGCTGGTGGTGGTGTTGAATTGGTGCTGAGAGTGTTGATGGTGAGAAGAAAATATAGATTGAGGGTGAGGTTGCTTATTATTTTTGTTGGACTAAATTAAGCTAAAGGGTAGTTTAGAGAGATTTATTCAAATGGGGTTTTTGTTTATTTTTGTTTTGGTTGGGGTTTTGGTAGTAAGAGGTATAGGGTAGTGGGGTTAACTCATGGACTATTTGGGTTTGGTTAAGTGATACGGGCATAATTCATACATATTTACCGTTTTATTTATATTTGCTAGTGCTTGAATTTGTATTAATAATATATTTTTATTGTTTTATTGGGTGGAATGCATAAAATCCGAAGTTACGAATAAAAATGATTAAATGGTCCTATGACAAACAAAGTGGAGCTGATGTTTGATAAAGCACTAGGCGAAAGATTAGAGCCAACAGATGTTTTCAGGTGAGAGGTTGTACGGTATTGAAGAAAGAAAGAGGCGTACTTGTTCTTAGAGTGGAAATCTGGATGTGGTGAAACAAGGTGTAAAAGAAGAGTTGGTTAGAGTCTTGTACGGTGAGAGAGTTATACTCTTCTTTGAGGTTTTGGTGAGAGAAGGGTAGTGAAGCACATGAAAGGAGAATGATTGAGACCTAGGC
Source organism: Papaver californicum (assembly GCA_023531435.1). Taxonomy (NCBI): domain Eukaryota; kingdom Viridiplantae; phylum Streptophyta; class Magnoliopsida; order Ranunculales; family Papaveraceae; genus Papaver; species Papaver californicum. The sequence continues at coordinate 2,718,699 of JAJJMC010023397.1, forward strand.
GTTGGGGTTAAAGAGAAGTGAGAGGTTAGTTGGGTACGGTGAATAAAAAGGAAATAGGTGGAGAGAGATCACGTGGGAACTAGGAGGTGGGAAGGCAAAGAAAAAGAAGTAGGTAGAGTAGGGTTGTACGTTGAAGGGAGACATTGGCTTAGTAGATCTTCTAGGGTGGAGGTTAGACTAAAGAAGAGTTGGGAATCCAATGGACATAGGAAGTGGACGTGACATAAGTGCGACAGTGAAGTACAAGACTAGCACGTGGGAGCTGCTAGGTTTTGTTGATTGTCTAAGAAAGAAAAAGAGGTATAATTAGGAAAAGACAAAATCTGAGAAGGGGGATCTTTTTCTGGGAGCTTTTCTTTTTAGCTTTTTCGGTAAAGAGGGAGGCGTCAGAGAAGTTGGGTTCTGTTTTTGGCAGGCGTAAGGTACGTCGGACAGAAAAGAAAAGAAGAGGCAGGAAGGAGACAGCGTCAGTGACGCACAGGAAAGAAAGCTGAAAATAAGTGGGCAGGAAGAGACGGAAGTGACGCTTACGGTTTAATCTTTCTATCCCTTCTCTGTAATTATTTTTATGGGTTTTAAGAAACCCAACTCCATGTCTTGCTAATAAATTTGTAACTAGGGTTTAATGTTGAAACCACTTAAAGTTTTAGATCAATTAAATGAAGTATTTGATACAGACTATTATGATTTGAATAGATTAATTCCATGATTTTGATTTATTGAATTTTATTAAAAAATTGTGATTTCGTTAGATGGTACATGCTTGGCCTAGGTTTCTGATGTTCCATGTTTTTTGTATACAGTTGTTATTTTGAAAATATACTTGTTGCTAATATATTTGTCTACTTATTTGATATTTCATGCTTGGGTTAAATCCTTTGATGGGGTATGCTTAGAATAGCCAGGTATTATTTGTCGACCTATAATTAGTTTCGTACAATTTTCTCGCTAGCGCAATTTGATGGTGTATGCTTAGACTTAGAACTTTTTATGCACCATGCTTAGGGCGTCCCAGTGATATTTGCGACTCTAAATATTCAGGAGTTATGTTTCACTTCAGTAATTAAATAGAAATAGTGGTGGATACTAAAAACCCTAGTTACCGTTTCTCCCATTTGATTTATTTTATTAGTTTAGTTATTTTTATTATTTTATTCATAATTATAAAAATCCCAAAAATATTATTGTTGATTAGTTGATTAGAGATATTGATTGCAGTATTTTCCCGCTCCCTGTGAGTTCGACCCGTACTTGTCGTTGTCTACTAGTTAGGCGTCGTGCGATTGCGGTTATTTTATATCGAGTATTCCGAAATCCCATCAATTTTTGGCGCCGCTGCCGGGGAGCGGTTGTGGAATATTGTAATTAGTATTTTTGATTTTCTAATCGCAGTTTAGGTTTTATTTTTATTTTTTATTTTTGTATATATTTTTATTTTTATTTTATTTTATGATTTTTAGTTCTATTTGACTCGTTTTGTGTTTTAGTATCTCTTTTCAGGCATTTTTCCGAGGATGATGACTCCTTCTCAGGAGACATCATCTAAGATGACACTTTGGGAATATATGGATTGGTCACGGCATTAGGAAGTTTTTGCTTCACCTCTGGTAAGTGAAGAATCACCTCTAATATTATATGAGAAGTTTTATAAACACAAACCGCCTAGTTTGGAACATAGATTGAGAGTTCTGGCAATGCAAAGATTATATGATGATGATGATCAGTCTTGTAGTGACTCTCTGTTCCAAGCAGAACATATAGATGACCCTGTGGATGATTGTGTAGATGATTTGCCTAATTCTATAGATAAATCTATCTCACAAGATCATTCACCCGACTTAGAGGTTGTTTCTAGACCCCTGGACTTCCAAAAGTTACCTAATTTAGGGTTAGAATTGTGTGCTTCTCAAGTTTTATTGGATCACTTTGCATCCAAATACCCAGAGGATTTGTCTGTTCCTGATATTGTGCACGAACCAATTGATATTTCCCCAATCCCAATTTTATTCCAATATTATGTTCTTTACGCACTTCCAAGTCTAGTAAAAACTTGGTTTGGGGGTAATCCCTTATTTTTGATAGTTTCAGTGTCACCGTGTCGCCATAATATAATAGTGAAACTGTCATTTGTATATATTGTATTTTGGGTTGATCACAAAATTTTCAGGCTATTAGTGTATGGGGATTCTTTCTGTACATATCCAGTAGGTAGATTTTTATTTTCTTGTTTTTATTTTCTTTTAGGCTTTTTGTTTATTTTTATTTTTAGTGTTCTTTGTTATTACTATAGTTTGATGTGTGTGACAGAGAATACTGCTTTTCTTGCGTCAATCAGGTGAGACGTTCCAATCCCTTCTCTTTGATTTATGTTTGTTTCTCTTATTTATATTTATTGCATACCATTCTAGGTTGCACGGTTTGAAACATTGAGGACAATGTTAAATTTAGGTTTTGGGGTAGAGTTTCTGAAAATTGATGCCAATAAAGAAACTCCGAAATTTAGAAACTTGTGAATTATTCAGGATGACACTAACTATTCTAAGTAGATGGAAACATAGCTCTTATCTATAGGAATTGGTGTGCCCGGCTAAATGGTCTATTCATATCTGAATGCACTCAGGTGTTAGAAATAGCATGATAATCATTGAACAAGCATATCTCGGAATCATCATAACCATATCACTTTCTAATTTTATTTTCGTAATTTTATGCTTCTCTAAGTGATTTGGTGGGACCCTAGTATTGCCATAAGGTCGTAGCTCGGATGCGTTAGAATTTTAATTTTATCAAAAAAAAAGAAAAAAATTTATAAAAAATTGACACTTTGATAGCAATATGTGTGTGTTTTCCCTGTCTCCGTCGCCTAAGCAAGCGTGGAATGCAGGATTCATGGGAACTATCATGTAATCTGCTTAAAAGGAGCATGCACTTAGATTGAAAAGATCTAATCATGTAGTCATAAAAAAGAAAAAAAATATGTATATAAATAATAACAATAAAAATAGGAGCATCCGAGCCGGACTTTATACTAATATTTTGGGAAACATCGTTCACCTTAGTCAACATATGCACCATTAATTACTTTTATTTTCATCTTCTAATCTATCCATGTGTTTGAATTTGATTGATTTCGAGCAATGTGAATTATATCCAATTTTGGATGTTTGAAGATTATTTGAGTAGAGTTCCATTCTTATATGAATTTTAGTACGCTGAGTGAAAACTCGTGTACAACAATTGGATTCATACAGGGTAATGATTCTTATAGTCGAAGAAATTAGTACGCCAACTAAATAGCTTGTTTAGTGTCTATCCTCGATTGTTCACAGGTAGCTAAAAATTGGAGTAAAGGTTTTGTGGGTATACCTCTTGTAAACCCTCATGAGACAAAACTCGTCCGCTAAGGCCACTTAGGGGTTTTAAAGGCTTATTACATATGCTAAATGTAGTCGTGATTCCTGCGAAAGTGAGTTAGGATTTTATTTTATTCTATTTTTAGATTAGTTTTGCTCGAGGACTAGCAAAATATAGGTTTTGAGTTATTTGATACGGGCATAATTCATACATATTTACGGTTTTATTTATATTTGCTAGTGCTTGAATTTGTATTAATAATATATTTTTATTGTTCTATTAGGTGGAATGCGTAAAATCCGAAGTTACGAATAAAAGTGGTTAAATGGTCCTATGACAAACGAAGTGGAGCTGCTGTTTGATAAAGCACTAGGCGAAAGATTAGAGCCAACATACGTTGTCAGGAAAGAGGCTGTACGGTATTGATGATAGAAAGAGGCGTATTTGTTCTTGGAGTGGAAGTCCGGACGTGGTGAAACAAGGTGTGAAAGAAGAGTTGGTTAGAGTTTTGTACGGTGAGAGAGTTATACTCTTCTTTGAGGTTTTGGTGAAAGAAGGGTAGTGAAGCACGTGAAGGGAGAATGATTGAGACCTAGTCGTTGGGGTTAAAGAGAAGTGAGAGGTTAATTGGGTACGGTAAATAGAAAGGAAATAGGTGGAGAGAGATCACGTGGGCACTAAGAGGTGAGAAGGCAAAGAAAAATAAGTAAGTAGAGTAGGGTTGTACGTTGAAGGGAGACATTGGCTTAGTAGATCTTCTAGGGTGGAGGTTAGACTAAAGAAGAGTTGGGAATCCAATGGACATAGGAAGTGGACGTGACATAAGTGCGACAGTGAAGTACAAGACTAGCACGTGGGAGCTGCTAGGTTTTGTTGATTGGCTAAGAAAGAAAAAGAGGTATAAATAGGAAAAGACAAAATCTGAGAAGGGGGATCTTTTTCTGGGAGCTTTTCTTTTTAGTTTTTTCGGTAAAAAGGGAGGCGTCAGAGAAGTTGGGTTCTGTTTTTAGCAGGCGTAAGTACTTTGGACAGAAAAGAAAAGAAGAGGCAGAAAGGAGACATTGTCAGTGATGCACAGGAAAGAAAGCTGAAAAATAGTGGGTAGGAAGAGACGAAAGTGAAGCTTACGGCTTAATCTTTCTATCCCTTTTCTGTAATTATTTTTATGGGTTTTAAGAAACCCAACTCCATGTCTTGCTAATAAATTTGTAACTAGGGTTTAATGTTGAAACCACTTAAAGTTTTAGATCAATTAAATGAAGTATTTGATACAGACTATTATGATTTGAATAGATTAATTCTATGATTTTGATTTATTGAATTTTATTAAAAATAATTGTGATTTTGTTAGATGGTATATGCTTGGCCTAGGTTTTTGATGTTCCATACTTTTGGTATACAGTTGTTATTTTGAAAATCTACTTGTTGCTAATATATTTATCTACTTATTTGATATTTCGTGCTTGGGTTAAATCCTTTGATGGGTTATGCTTAGAATAGCCAGGTATTATTTGTCGACCTATAATTAGTTTCGTACAATTTTCTCGCTAGCGCAATTTGATGGTGTATGCTTAGACTTAGAACTTTTAATGCACCATGCTTAGGGCGTCCCAGTGATATTTGCTACTCTAAAAATAATTAAATTTTCAACTTTTAAACATTTATATAATATTAAATTTACTAATAAATATTTTTATTTTTATTGTTAAAAAATACTCCCTCCGTTTCAGGAAAAGAGTTACTATCACTTTTTCAATTTGGCTTATTTTTAGGCTAAAATTGAAAAGTGATAGTAATTTTATTCCAGAAATGGATGTAGTATTATTTAATATTTGCTCTTATTTTTATTATTGATAAATTAATTTTTTTTATTAAAATGGTATATAAAATATAATTTGAAAAAAAATAAAATATATGGAATAAAAAATTAATGATATATAGATCTAAGGGTAAATTTTATCATTTATAAAATAAAATAGGGATAAAAAAGAAAAATCAAATATGAAAATTAAGTGGGACCAGAACTTCTGCTTTTAAAACTTTTAAAAGCTTTTCCTCCCCAGCTTTTAAAAGTTGAGGAATTTCGGAAGTGCTTTGTATAAAATTTTTACCAAACACCAATATGAACAAATTATTATTATATACTCCCTCTGTTTCCGGAAAAGAGTTACTTTCTCTTTAAATTTTTGTTCCAACAAAAGAGTTACTTTCATTTTCAATATAACAAACTTTCAAAACTACCCTTATTATTTTAAAAAATGTTATTATTATTCTCATCATAAAGATATATGTTTGTATTAAACTTTTTGTTAGGGTAAATCTGGAAATAAATTTTAAAAGTTATTCTCTCTCATCTTGCCTTAACAATTGTGCAAATAGGAAAAGTAATTCTTTTCCTGAAACGGAGGGAGTATATGTTTTGAAAGTGTTTTTTGAAAAAAGAAAAATATTACCAAACCCAGCCTAAAAGAACCCTATTATTGGGGTTGCATAATTTTGCTTTGGAGAGTTGCAGTGGATTAAAACGTCCAAAATGGGGATAGGGGGTGAATCACTAGCCATGTCAAAGGTCACATATACCCTCCCTTAATAATACCCTAAATATAACACAAAAACTAAAAAAACCTAATTCTTATTAACATTTTCATTTCCTCTCTTCCTATTCTCCTCCTTCTTTCAGCCGTAACCCATCTTCATCTTCTTCATTTTCACTCATCACACGATGATTAATCGTCAATTCTAAAAATTATTCATCGACGATTAAACTATCTATAAAACAAGATGAGGTCGAAGAAAGTGACCAAAGGAACCAATTTACAAACAAGAAGACAACCAGTTGACGAAGATTCGAGTTCAAGTTATGCACCCGAAGAGCCACCGCATCAATCAACCAGCAAAGAATAAGAAAAAACTCCTGATAATCCACCAGAAATGGCTCGTTCAAGGTATGAATCGAAAAACCTATCCTTTTTCTATCAATTTTATGCTTAATTAGGGTTCAAAAATTCAGTTTCGTAACTGCCTACGGTTAGGAAATCAAGATTTCCTAGACGTAAATATAGATATACGACTGGGAAATGATGAACTCCTAGTCGTAAAATTAAATTTTCCACTTATGGCTGGGAAGGTATGAACTCCCAGCCGTAAGTACTGGATTTTTTTTATTATGGTTAGGAAATTAAACATTCCTAACCGTAAACAATATAGTTATGCCTAGTACAAATTTTGAAAACCCATCCGTAACTTTAGTTTCCTAGCCCTGAGTGACCCTGAGTTTGGGTTTAATTTTTTTTTTATAGTTTCCGATAGGTCGATGCTTGGAAAAGCTAGTCGTAGAGAAACTCGACCCAAGTGTAAATAATATTTCCTAGCTTAACTGACATTGAGTTTGGGTTGAATTTTTTTTTTTATGGTTTACGGCTAGGTCAATGCTTGGAAAAGGCAGCCGTAAACATTTTCGACCCAACAGTAAGTAGCATTTCCTAACCCTAAACGACCCTGAGTTTCCTGTTTTGAAATGATATTTTTTTAGCTATGTTTTTTTTTTATATGTCTATATGTATTGAACATGCCTTCTTAATTTGTTGTTTTAGGCCACGAAAGAACAAGAAGAAAAGAAGAACGCAAGAAGTAACACCAAGAAATGACCCGACTCCAACCCCTCATCACAAGAAAAATTTGGGTGCAAACAAAAGGAAGAAAGGTGCACTTGTTATTAGTGAACCAAAAGAAAAGGTAACTGAACGTGCACTTGTGCTTTCTCAACAACAAGAACATGTGATTGAAGAAGAAGGTGTGAAACAAGTGTTCGTCCATTGGTTGGTCCCGCCGATGCTAAAGGGAAAGGAAAAGAGAAAGAAAATAAGCCAACTCCTCCTACAACAACTCAATTCATTAACAACATGGTTTTTTTAAAAGATAAGCTGAATGTAAGAACTTGGGGTGAGCCAAGGGATAAGGCCATCATCTTATTTGGTTACCAACATTCATGGGCAGCAAGGGTCTAGTCAGGCGTTGGTAATAATCTAATCTAATCTAATCTAAAGATAAAATTTTATATATTATTAATATTTTTTCCATTGTTTATGTAGGATCATACCACAGCGGTCCCGAAACTCAAACACCAGAGGGCGAATTTTTGGTCATTGAATAACGAGGCGACGCGGGTGGTAGCCTTGGTACAGGCTTCGGGCTTATTGCCTGGAATAGCCACTGCGCAGAAGCAATACGATGTTGTCATTGTTTGTTTTTTTAGGGAGAGGTATTTTCTCGAGATAACAATGTTTCATCTTCCGGTCGACAAGATGAATATCACTCCTGACGATGCTCTCCAGATTACAGGCTTTTCTGTGGATGGAAATATCGTGTTTGAGGGTTCCAATAAGTCTCTTATATTTGAAGATCTTTTTAAGTTGGCCTTTGAATGTCTTGGATGGGACAAGACTGAAGCCGAATAAGAGTATGAGATTGGATCCGGAGAAAAGCCAAAGGGAGAGGATGATTTTGGCAACAAAAGGAAAAAAGAATAAGGCTGGTGAGGCAAGAAATATACGGTTGAGTCATCTGAGGGATAAATTCCAAAATTCCAATGATAGGGAGATGGATGCTACAAGGGTTAGACATACAGCTATATCATACCTGTTGTACACACTTGGCACCATCATTTTTCCTAATCTTTCGAATAACAGGGTGAATGCTTGCTATCTACAGCTCTTGCAACATCTCAGTCTTCCGGAGTTCAACAAGGTAGCAGAGTACTCGTGGAGAATTTCCACCCTTTCTTTCTTACTTGAGAGTCTTGGTAAAGCTTCAAGGTGGAACCAAACACAAATTTCGGGGAATGTTGGACTTCTCTAGGTATTTTTTGTGTTCCTTTTCAAATGTTTGTTCATTTTTTATATTGATTTGTGTTTAACATAACTCTCTTTTTACACAGTCATGGGTTTACTGACATTTTCCTACCTTGAAAAGACCAACAAAGAATACACAAGGGCGTTTCCCTACTCCAATAGGAAGCAGATATCCGTTATCAAGAAATCAGGTGAAGAACAAAGAGGGTAAAATGGTTGATATGAGGGGTCAATTGGACGCTCTGACAACTAATGATATGGAGTTTGACCCGTACCTCAGGCTTGATGAAAATGGTCATGATGCTCGTGATTTTGACGATGCGCTGACTTATACAACAGACTACCTTATCATCCAACATGGTACGTCATTTACAACCCTCGTAGAACTCTTTGTCAAATTGGAGTTTTCCAGATAATTGTTCGCGATGCGGATGTACACTTTAAAGTGGACAGAGGAAACTATAAGATCACAATTAGTAATGCTAAATTACCTTACGACCCTTTCTCATTGGTCAACGATTTGAACAATCGCATTCAATCCCCCTACCAAGTTGATATTAGTGCGTTCTGGTCCTTTCGTGGAACAAAACTAGTCGAGGATAACTACTTGAATTGGTTTAAAAACTGGGGTCATCCTTATGTGCTCAATATGGATGCGGAAGCGATACCATATTTCAACAACATTGTGGATCATCCAAGTTCCTCGAAGGGACAAGTTTTTGGAAAAAGAGTTATCTTATGGTGGTACATATACTATGTCATTTCTTATTGTATTAATTTTTCAACTTTTGTACAAGTATTTAAGTATATGGACACTTCGATATGAAAATGTTCATGAAAATAGGTCGAGCGAGTTAATTGGTTGGTGAGGGGCATGAGCAGTTGCATTGATGGTGGTAAACTGTTGAGGGTTGACGAACAAAGACGAGTGTGAATCAAGATAGATCGTTTACCTGGCCCTGACTTTTCAAATCTCTATCGGTACAACGATGACGAAGAGACAAGGGGTTCCGAGAGAGATAGGTTTGTATTCGGTAGCTTTGAAACACCTAATCCTAGTCCCACTGGTTCTTCATCCAGCGGAGGTTCAAGTGAAGAGATTGTTCAAGATCAACCTCAAGGTAAAGGTCGAGGTGGACTAAAATGAAAAGGTCAAGGTTGAATTTTTTTCTTATGTTGTTGCGGATATGGATATTTAGTACTTTATTTTTTTTATAGATTTATAGATATTTAGCTACGATTGAATTTATGGAGTTAATAGATTTGAAAGATATATTTTTATAGTTATTGATATAAATTTAGCTTGAACAAATGATTATTAGTGTTCTTATTGTGTCATTCCAAATACAATAAAAAACATCACAAAACTTGGAAAAAAGTAGAAATTCAGGGTACTTTACGGCTAGGTCGAGTACTTGAAAAGCTAGTCGTAACTCTTAATTATTTAGAATCTCTCAGTTTTACGGCTAGCTTCAGCTTCAAAGATGGTCGTAAGTGACCATGAGTTTACTATACGATCAAAAAACCTAGCCGTAAAACTAGGTTTTTGGAATTTATGTCAGATTTACGGTTGGGATTATTAGAAAACCCAACCATAAAAACCCCATCTGTAGTTTACGGCTAGCTTTGTAAACTGACCTAGTGATAAATGACCTTGAGTTTTATATTACGTCTAGGTATGTGCATTAACCTAGTCGTAAGTGACCCTAAGGAATGTCTACGGCTAGGTCGTCATACTCATTTCCTAGTCGTAAACAACTTACATTCTCTAAAAAAGGCTACATTTTCCAACGTAAAACTGTACAATTACTATCCAACGACTGGATTTTTCAAAATTTCAAGTTGTTGGGTCTATCATCTATAAATATAGATCACTCTCCTCTTAGCAAATACAACTTATCTTTACTTCTATTCTCAAATTATTTCTCAACAAATACGTATTCATAATCCAAAAAGACAAACTCATGGTTGCTAGATTCACCACTAGAGAAGATGTTGTCATAGCTCGCACATGGTCGACAACAAAATAACATGATCAAGAGATGAACATCAACTTAGATCAATCCTCGGATAATTTCTGGAACCGTATCACCATAACTTTTATCGCGTTATACGGCAATCGAAATGGAAGATCATACCAAAGCATCAGGGAAAGATTCGAATTACTACATAGTCGATGTGAAAGTTTTAGATCGATTATGGTGGAAACCAAGAGGAGGTATCCTACCATCTACAGTGAAGAAAATACAACTCAACTAAGTGCATTTTAACTATGCTATGAAATTTTGATGATCCATTATAAGGATGTCTTTGGCGAGAAATTCAGGAACCAAGAATTCTATGATGTTTTGAGGGAAAGGGACTCGTATTTCGCTGTTTAGCTTATCATGTCTAATTTATGTACTTTATGTCTTTTTCCTTATTGTAATGTCATTCCCTTCAATGAAAATTATTATGAAATTTCCTTTTTACTGTCAATGAATGAGTATTAATGTTCAATTTCAACTACTTTGGAAAAAAATCAAACACATTCAGGTCACTTACGGCTAGGTAAACCACAAAAGCTAACCGTAACTCATTTCTACGGCTGGCTTAAGTACCAAACCCAACCGTAGAGTAATCAGCTTTTTTGACTTACGGATGGGTTTACTAAAAAATCAAACTGTAACTTTCTTCTACGATTGGGTCGATGCCCACAAACCTAACCGTATACACCAATTTATGGCTGGGTTATATGCATTACCCAGTCGTAACTCCTATTTACGACTGAGAGTTCATATTGTCCCAGTCGTAGGTTTAATTTGATTTTAATTTTGATTCTCAAATCGTAAATTTAAATTTTATTAGTAATCTAATCAATTACTAATCTTTATTAAATTAGCTAATTAATCTCATTAACACTAATTAATCTAGGAAAGTCTATGTATTATGTAAAATACTAAGATAAGGGGTTTTTGGGTTTGCTTATTGATGATCCTATTTTGTCATCTTGTAAGCCCTCAAAAGCAAAAGTGTGCAGCCCCAATAATATGGTTCTTTTAAAAACTCCAAAATCAGAAGTTGTGGTCCCACCTAATTTTCATATCTGATTTTTATTTTATATCCTTATTTTATTTTAAAGATAAAAAAAATTACCTTAAATCTATATATCATCAATCTTTTATTCCATATATTTTATTCTTTAAAGATTATTCTTTTTCATTTTCAAACTATACTTTATGTACCATTTCAATTAATTTTTTTAATTTATCAGTAATAAAAATAAGATCAAATATTAAATATTTATTTAATTTTAGTTTGATTTGTTTGGAAATTGTATCTATGGTAAAAATTAATTAATAAAATAATATTTTTTAATTTAAGATTATATAAATATTTAAAAGTTAAAAATTTAATTATTTTTAAATCCAATAAACTTGAATAAAGTTATTTTCAGAGATATGTTTGTTTTTGTCATTTTCTACAATAACAATAGTTGAATCTGATATTTTACCAAACACAATTTGATCACTTTTTTAATCAGCTTTAATCTTTAGTCTATATTTTACCAAACGTTTAACTTCTTTTTTTTCCACAGCACATCATAGCAAAATAGAAAAACGCTTTTACAAAACTCACAGCAATACCAAACTAAGCCATATTCAACTTGGGACAATGAAATTATTGTTTAGTAATTAGTACCAACTACCAACGCCTAAACTGCTTCAAAAAATAAAATAAAAAACCAACGCCTATTTATCAAAAAAATAAATAAATTGTACAAACGCCTATGCGCTATGACTATTTTACGGAGTTATTTAATTTTGCTTTATTTTAATTTATTCGTATTTGATACTTTAAAAAAAAATATTATCTTTGATTAATTCATTAGAGATATTGATTACAATATTTTTCCGTTCCCTGTGAATTCAACCCGTATTTACCGTTATCTATACTATAAACGTCGCGTGATTACGGTTATTATATATATATATTGATTTCAAACGCTATCATCAGTTTTTTTTAAAGCACTATCATTAGTAGATATACAACCGGTTTGATATAAAAATTGAATCTAATAAACACTACACACCAAGACCCCGCTTTTGCAAGATTTTGCAATGTATTTAAAAAATTGCTAATGGTACAACGCATATATGCGTAAATAAAAAAATTATGGTATTTTAATTCATAATTCTAGAATTAATTAAGTCACGCATTTCCTACACTTATATGTGTTACAGTGTGTGGTATATTTGTAATTCTTTACATTTATATGTTGTTTTTGTAATTCGACTTTTATTTTGTTTTTAGTTTATTATTTCAACCAAAATTATTTCCCCCAAAGTTTAAATCTGTAAATTTTTCCCTTTAAAATATATATATTTTTCTCTTTATGTTTTCTCACAACAAATTTTCCCCCCGACATATTTATCTTACAACAAATTTCAATTTCAAAAAATCTTAAATTTTCGGTCAAACTTAAATATTTTATATACACCTGTTCTTTCGGTCAAAAATAATACATTCGTTTCGGGAAAAAAGATACTATCATTTCTTTAATTTGGACTATTAATAATCACTAAAACCTAAAATATATGTTTGTTTCCTGATTACTTGTCAAACTAATTTCAGAAATCAAAAATTTGTAAACTTAGAAAACCCTTTTCAGCAATGAGCTCTAACTTGTTTCCTGATCTCTTAAACCCTGGCAAAGCACTATGATACCCTACACGTGTGAGATGCTTAGAAGAAAAATCAAGTAGATCCATATTTGTAAATCTAATATCTAATTTCCATTTTTGATTTTGCGATTTTGTAATTTGGTGTTTGTTTTTGATTTTCTAATTTTGTTTTCTGTAAATCTTTGTATGTGTGTTCTATCTTTGGGATTTCTTACTTCAAAGGAGTTAAGCCAGCAGTACTTTTCATTTCTATCAGAGAGTAAGTGAGGTATTTTTTCACACTCGCACTCTTACTTCGTAGTTCGTACCATGTTTAGGGGTGTTTTATTTTTTTTTGTCTTTTTTTACTATTGGAATCTTGTGAAACGAGTATGATCTTTGTGTGTTTGTACATTAAATGAGTTTTTAAGAATATGAGTTTGATCTTTGTGTGTTTCTCACTTAAACGAGTGTTTAAGTCTTATGCTTGAGGTCAAAGGTTGTGTTAATGGGTTTTATGCTTCTTTTTTTTTGAATAAAAATGATAAATTTCATTAAAGTAAATAAGTGTTTTTTCGTACTTCTTCGTATATGGACATAAGAAAATCTGGTGGATACTCGTACCAAGTATCCTCCGTTAAGTTACTTAGACAATGTTTAACTACTTTGTCAGCTAAAGTATTACAAGTTCTAGGCACAAAATTAACCGACCACGAGCCTATTTCATTGAGAATGTTTTTGCAATCCTTGATTATATTGATTATTCGCCATTGAAGTGAATAGTCCTCTTTCTTCATGCTGTCCATTATGCCTCTGTTATCTCCTTCAATCACTACGTTCATTTCTTTAATCTTTCTAAGCCATTCCACTCCTTTTAGCAAAGCCAACGCCTCTGCGTGTTGCGCGTCTCTTGCTTGGATTAGTCCACCTTTGGCTCCCCTGAAGGTACCTGCATCATTGATTAACATGAGTCCAAAGCTAACTAATTGATCCTTACTTATAAAAGAAGCATCAACATTCATTTTAATGTATCCTATTGGTGGATTTTTCCAGTGATTGTTGTTGTTTCTTCGTTGCGTTTCTGCTGGATTCCTGGTCTCATTTTGCCGACCATTTGTTCCCTCCGTGGTTGCAGTATCAGACTGCCTGTCAAGCCCCGTGGACCTGCTGCCTTGCTGCTGTTGCATCTGCGATATCTGAATTCTGTTGCATGATTGCTGCTGCATCTCCTGACTGATGTTCCTTTGCGATCTGTTGTCATACATTCCTTGGAGCTGACCCATGTTATGCCTCCTATGGCTTTTTTTTCATAGCTCCAAATCTCCTTCCGAATTTTGTTGACTGTGGTGTTCACGTTTCTACTGGTTCCTTGAAAAATCCAGTCACATCTAGATCTCCATATGTGCCACATCGTGTAGGCGGCTTTCTGAGCTCTATCTTTATCCTTGAAGTTGGTTTGAGTCTCTTCCTTTATCCAGTTGGAAATCCACTCTCTTACATCGTCAATATTACTACCTTCTGCTGCTAGCCCCGGGTCAATAAGGAACCACACCTTTCTCGCAAACTCACATTTTAGGATCAGATGGGTGATGGTTTCACCTTCACCAAGACAAGAGGGACATCCCCTGTCGATATGGATGGCATGTCTGGAGATCACCTCATTGGCAGCCACTGTATCGTTCATTAACTTCCACATAAAATGTCTGACCTTTGGGGTTGTATTAATGTGGTCAAGTTTCAGCCAGAAGATGTCCGGTAACACTCCGTTATTAGCGATGCTTTCCTTGGTCAGCCACTTGTAGAGAGATTTGGTCGAGAATTGGCCGTTTGTGGAGCTCGGCCATATTAACCTGTCATTCTGTCCAGTCGGGGTAATGCTTCTGATTTCATTCACTTGTTCGGCATTGAAGATTTTCCTGATGAGTGAGAGGTTCCAGCCTTGATTGTTCCCCATGAGGTCAGCCACCTTGGCTATATTCAATCGCTTGTACGCTTCTTTGATCTCCCTATTATCTTTCTCGAGCTTATCCAGCCACTTGTCTTTCCATATGTGTGTCTCCTTTCCATTGCCTATGCACCATTAAGTAAGTTTCCTAACATTATTCAGACCCATTTGAATGGAGTTCCAACAATACGATCCCTCTTTATTGATTATATTTCTATGGGGATCGGCATTCTTGATGTATTTGGCCTTGAGGACTTGAGAGCAGAGACTGTTAGGTTCTTGGATCATTCTCCAAGCAGTTTTCTTGAGCAGAGTTTCATTGAGAATCTTCATATTTTTTGTACCAATACCGCCTTGTCTTTTAGGCACACCCATAGACGACCAAGACTTGAGATATAATCCTTTTTTGGGGTCTTTCTTTTGCCAGTAGTGGTCCCTTTGGATTCTATCTATTTCATTGATAGTAGTGATTGGCAGTTTGAAGCATGCCATTTGGTGAACTGCTAAAGGCCCTAAGACGCTTTGAATTTGGATGATTCTGCCGGCTTGCGACACCAGCTTCCCCTTCCAAGTGCTAAGCTTCTTCTCCATTCTCTCCTTGATTTCCTTGAAGTCCTCATGCCTATTCCTGTTAGAATTGAGCATGGCTCCTAGATATTTCTCCTTAGGGCTAATCAACTGAATTTGAAGAATATTGGCTATGTCTTGTCTATTTTGCCTTGACAGATTTTTGCTGAAGAAGAGCCCAGATTTCTGATAGTTAATGCATTGCCCCGAAACTTCGCAGAAGCTGTCCAGAGCATTCTTAAGATGGCTGGCTTCCATTGTGTTAGCTCTAGCAAATACCATGCAGTCGTCGGCAAATAACAAATGGTTGATGCTGGGACTATTTCTGCTCATTTTAATCCCATGTATTTTCTTTTCCGCTTCACAGTTAATTAACACTCTAGAGAGAACCTCGAGCCCTGTGATAAAAAGATAAGGGGATAGAGGATCTCCTTGCCTTAAACCCCTGGAGGGGGAGTACTTTGGGCATGGATATCCATTTAACATAGTGGTAACAGAAGTGGTCGATATGCATTGATTAATCATAAGAATGAAATGTTTGTCGAAACTAAGGCATTGAAGGGTTTTTTCCAGAAATCCCCATTCAATTCTATCAAACGCTTTACTCATGTCAAGTTTAATCCCTACCGTTCATTTCCTACCCTTCTGCGTTTTCACTGTATGAATGGCTTCCCTCGCAAGAATAATGTTATCACTTATTTGTCTATTACTAACATAGGCAGCCTGAGTAGGAGCTATAAATTTTTCTAATAAGGGTTTCATTCTACTCGCCAACATCTTAGAAATAATCTTATAAGAAGCGTTACAGAGACTAATATGTCTGAAATCGGAAGGACTTTGAGGATTATCAATCTTTGGTATTAGGACTTGGGTGGTTTCATTAAGCTTCCTAAGCATGTGGCCTGTTTCGAAGAATCTAGTGACTGTGTCAACTATTTCCTTATTCATTATATTCCAATTCTGTTGGTAGTACCCAGCTTGGAACCCATCTGGTCCCGGAGCCGCCCAAGGTTTCATGCCATTAGTAGTATGTCTGATTTCCTCAAGAGTGGGGATTCTGAGCAGCTCAACGTTATCCCCGTCAGTTATAACCCTAGGGATGAGGTTGAAAATACTACTGCTAAGGTTGGGATTGTCGGTTCTCGCAATCTTGGCAAAGTGGGAAGTCAGGAGGTGTTGGAGTTGCTCCTTACCTGATATCCAGCTACCATTTTCCCCTTTAAGGGAATCAATTCTATTCATTTTTTTTGTATAGTTGGCCATGCTGTGGAAATACTTAGTGTTGTGTCCGTGTCTTGTCTTTAAGATTGTCGTCTCTAGAATGTTGTATCCAGTAATCTCTTTTCCTTTCAAACCATCTTTGAAGCTCAATATGAAGGTCTTGGGACAATTGGTTACTTTGGTCCATTGCCCCCAGGTCCTCAAGAAGTTGCTCAATTTCTCTTATGTTCCTGTCTATGTTCCCAAAAATTTTCCTATTCTATATTTTTAATTCTTTTCTAAGTCTGTTCTGCTTAGTAACTAGTTGATACGCAGGCGATCCTCTAGCTGGCTGGCTCCAGGATTCTTCAATCAGGGGTTTACAAGAGGACTCCTTAAGCCAACCAGTTTGGAACCTAAATTGTTTATGCTTGCTGTAAGCTTCTATGTCAGTCTTAAGCATAATTGGCCGGTGATCAGAACCATGGTCAATGAGGTGTATTAGTCTGGAGTTCCCAAACTTACTGGTCCAAAGAGTATTGACCATAGCTCTATCAATCCTACACATAACCAGGTTGGGTTCTTTTCTATGATTGGACCAGGTGAATTTGTCTCCTGTATAACCTAAGTCAATAAGAGCCATTTGTCTTATGGTGTGTCTAATCCACTTGGTCATATAACTAGAGTCTCTGGACTGACTATGTCGCTCACTATCATTCATGGTGAGGTTCATATCCCCTATGATCATCCATGGAAGAACGATGTTATTTTCCCATTGACTAAGAAGGTTCCATTGATTCTTCATCTCATATTCATCATTGGGGCCATATATGTAAGTAATAAGATTCTCTGCATTGTTATGACTTAGGTTGATCGAAACATGTATCATATTATCATCAGTATAAGGACTTTGAGGTTCATCCCATCCTTCCACAACAGGGATAGACCCCCGGAGAGCCCTCTTGGTTCTATGCCCAATTTATTCGGATAGTTAAGGTGTCTTATTTGATTCATGGTGTTCCTAACACTGTTCTTAGTTTCACTTAGGAAGAAGATGTCCGGGTCATAGTCGTAGGTCATTTGACGAAGATAATCTAGAGTGTCTTTAGTTCTAATTCCCTGAACGCTCCAAGCTATGATTCTCATCTTATGTTTAGTTCTACTAGTCCTGAAGTGTCTGTGGCCTGTGTACTTCCTGATTCTGAAACCGTGACCTATTCGCCTATTCTTACTTCTATGTTTTCTGGATATCTCAAATAGGTCTGACCTACTTCTGCCTTGATGGGTATTGTGACTGTTGACAGGAATATAATCAATACAGCAAAGGAGCTTGATGTTATCTAAGCAGTAAATAGTACAGTAAAGAAGATTGGGCAGATATGAAGATACCTGGTCCTTCATGGTTTCATCTTGTTCTTTGGAAGCACTTGAGTTGTTATCTTTTTCATGCGGCAATATATCACTGTGAGCATTAAGCTCTAGGAGCAGATTTCTCTGGGTTCTACCCCTCTTAGAGAGTCTTGTCGGCGATTTCTCAATTTCCTCAATGAATTGGGTAGCTTTGGGGGGGTTTGTATTGGAAATGATTGGTGTGGGTCTTGTGAACTCTCTGGCACTGTTGCTCTGGCTCCTAGCCGATTTACTCAAGATATAGGGTACCTTCTTGGGATTAAGATTGATGGGGGGATCCAACTGGAAGTCTTTAACTTTAGCCGCCTTAACCTGGTTTTCTTTATGGATCGAATCACACTTGTTCCTGTCATGCTCCAATACAAAGCACCTGTTGCAGAGATTCCGTGGTTGTCTCTGATAGTCGAAGTAGATCCAGATTGGGTCATTAGCGGCAGATAACACATACTTACCCCTAATCAACGGCTTGGTAACCTCAATGTTCAGCAGCACCTTAATCCATTCGTTCCTTTTGGGCTTCACATTGTGCGGGTCGATAACCAGTACCTCCCCTACCAAGTTTGCCAGCCATTCAATTTCTTTGTTGTTGTGCTCCGGTAGGGTATTCTTAAGCTCCACCCAGAATTGACAGGATTTGAACTCATCCCTTGCCTGGTTGACTCTCGGATTGTAGTATGTTAGGACCATCAGATTACCATCCACTAGCCAGGGACTGTTGATCATCACTTCATCCGCGGTATTTTCTGTTGAGAAAGTGAACACATAGATATTCCTGGAAACACTCTCTATATCTGTCGGAGGGTAGTTGTCCTTCCAGTAAGTATCCACAAACCAGTCTATAGCTTTTCCCCCCTGTTTTTTGCTGAGATCATAAGTTGCAAAAAAATTTCCTATTAATTTGGTTTTGAAGCTTGCCTCACTATGTCCACTGGATTCTTGCTGATGACCAGAGCTATTGATGTTGGTGTCACTCAGCTTGCTCACAATGTCCATGATCTGAGGCTGGGTCTGGAGCTTTTCATTGTTGAGAGCCATGAGAAGTATACTGAACCCCAATACTAACAGGAAGCCTTTGTGTCTGATGGGGCCTTTAACCAAGTTCCTTTGGTGCATAAACTCAACCTTGCTGCTGTATTTGAAGTTCATCTTGAGACTAAAAGGACAGTTAGGTGGGTATTTAATGAACAAGCTAGGTGACGGGTTGGTAGGGGATTAGGTGATTAAGAATTGAAATTAAGGATGTGAGTAATCTTCCACAAGAATAAACTCTCTAAAAGCTCCCACGAGCTGCAAACAAACACAAACCACAGTGATACAAGTAGGTACAGTTAGCATAGATAGGAGTGTACCTTTTTGCTTAGAAAAATGAACTCCCGGCTGTGCTTCTCCCAGACAATGCAATGAGGAACCATGAAGGAGCCTGGTTGAGTTAGTTGTAGTGATTACACATTACAGCTTTCAGGAGTTGAATGCCACCCACAAAAATGCAAGTACAGACTCTAATTGAATGCCCCCTACTAAATGAAAGCCACCCACCAGATATCTTTACCTACTAGCTAAGATCTTCCCTTTAAGATGCAGTTATTGAAACCATTGCAGTATCTTGAAAGCTCTCTGAAACCTCACAACTTCAATTAGTTCTGGCATTCTGTCAAACAGCTACCTAGCATCTACCTCACTGTAAGAAAATTGGGTGATGGTTGTTCTTGGATTCACCCAAAAATTAACTCCTTCCCTGCATAAAATCATGATTCATACACATACCCATTCATTTTATATAATCATGTCAAAGGTTTTGAATACTGGGCTCTTTAGTTTGAGAGATTTTATCTCTTTTTTTTTTTGGGGTCTCTCTGTATGAAAACTGATCAGGTTAAGGTCATTGAATCAAGAGTGTTATTGGGAAATCTTTGTTTGTATTGATTTAGTAATTTGGAGAGAGCTTGAGAATATAAATCTTGATGATTAGTTTTGAATATCCATGTTTCCGGTTTGATTCCGACTAAAAACTAGCCGTTAACAGTAGGAATTGAAAGATAACGGTAATATTTTAGTAGCACATGATGGAATTCCGGCTGAAAGACTAAACGGAGAAGAGAGATGAGAGAGAGGAGGCTGTCTGTTCGTAACGTGTTCGTTCTATTTGGGTACTCAAGGGTTTATGCTTCTAAGTCAATAGATCTATGATTTTGAGTCTTGAGTTTTGCTTAGTTGGGGTCTTGTTAAAGGAAACTATTTCAGTGGGTTATCACTTGTAAACTGTTGCGAGTAAATTGAATTGTGTAAGATTCCTATCTCTAGAAGCTCCATATTTGGCTTTGTCGAAACATACTAGGAAATGAATTGTATGTTATGTTGGTTTCAATTTGGTTGTAGTTTGTTGTAGCTTAAATGTTGGTTTGTTGCTATTAGTATGTCACATTGTTTCGTATATGTATTGCTTTCTTGGTTGTCTCTGTATTAAGAAGAAATTTGAGATCTAAAATCTAGGTTTTGGAAAATGTTGGAAAGCCTTAGGTTGTGTAGTTTACATGAATGAATGATCTATACAGGATTGCAATTTGATACTTCTAGTAATAATCTTCTATTTACAAATAGATTAATCATTTGAGTACAAATGTTCATTATTATTCAATTTTGATTATATGAGTTTTTCATAGAAGTTCAGCTGTCGGACATGCATTAATTTTTGTTTGTTATTATAAATATGTATTACTTGTTGTTGATTGCTTAAATTTCTGGTTTGTCAACATGTTGTAGCTTGATTGTGTTATTTCATTTTTTGTTGTAGTTTGCTGGTTTGTGAGAAAAAATGTATGTATTGTATGTATTGCATTCATAGACATATTGTTTTTTCTTTGTTAATGTAGATGTCGCAAAGCTGTGGTAAAGTTTGGACAAGTGAAGATAGGCTTAGTGATGTTTATATTAATGGGGTGAATAGTTTTATTAGATTTGCATATAGGAACATAATAAGAAATTCACCATTTTATTCTTGTCCTTGGCGTGTTTATAGAAATTTAAAATTTAAAAAAAATTCCCTGATATAACATAATTTAATAATAAAATATTAGATATCTAGTTTGGCCTTTACATGGGGAGGAAACCACCAGAACACCACATGTAGCCGAGGTACATGTACAACCAAATATAGAAGATGAAAATATACCTAAACAAACTTTAGCGAAGAAACAAGTAAAATAAAATATTATAGAGGAAAGAAACAAGTAAAATAGAATATTATAGAGGAACTGAGTGGGTTGGGGGATGTGGTCGATAATGCGTATGGTTTATTTGAATGGTTAGAGAATGATTTAGACGAAGGTAATTCCAAATATTCCTTTGTTGATCAGGAGCATGACCTAGGTGAGAGATACCAAAAGTAGGAGGACTTAGCTAAAGAACAAATCTATCCCACATGCGAGGAAGATGAAACAACTCTCTCTAACCGTAGATTTGCATCACATGAAAAAGATGTTCGGTTCGTCAAGAAATAGTGTTAGTAACATCCTAGGAAGACGCGAAAATGGATCCCAAGCGGAAACACTTTCCTTGAGAAATACCTCACTATGGAAGCAATGTTGTTAGACTTAGGAATCAAGGCTGAAATTATTCATGCTTGCAGTAACCACGGTATTATGTATCAAAAAGAACAAGAGGATGCAACAGAGCGTTCCAATTAAGGAATGATAGATGTCTAAAATACGTCATTTAAATATTAATTTTTTATGTTTTTCTTAACTATTTCTCTTATAGTATTGTATATTAAATTTTATAGGTATTTTGAAGACATACGATTTGAAAGGAGAGAAAAAGAAGTTAAATACATTGTTTGGGAAGCTTAGGCATTGTTGGAGTTAAAGTTATCAAGGGTACAAAACTCTGGTGTGTAAAAAAAAATTACTAAGGTCGTACCAATGTAGTTAATATCGGATATCGGTTTGTCTCGGTGGGGACCGATACACTGATACAACTTTGTATCGGGGAGATTATCGTTGAAATATCGGTGTAATATTGGTTCCAAATTTTATACTTATAATTTTTATGACAAACATTTTTTTCACACTACCTGAACCTACAATCTCCCTATGTCCTCTACATGCTCATTTGGAACTCAAGTTTTAACCTTGAGTCAGGCTACTTGAGTGCAAGAATACAATGAGAAAAAGAAAAATCAACATTTACTTATAATCTAGACGTGTTTGTACTAGACAAATTACAACCTCAATTGCTTAAAGGAAACTATCTTGATAAAATTCAGGTGAAAATATAATATATCAGAATTCACCTTTGCATGAACTAAACAAGTTGATATCAGATACTAAAACCCAGAAATTCAAAAACTAATCTATCGTGTAAAATCTACAATTGCTTAACTTGCGATTGTATTGAGATAGAGAAGAAACTTGATAACTATAATCCATTCCATACACCAGAATTACAAATCAATCACACAAAAAAATCATAATCAAAGCAAAAAAAGAGAGTAATAATCAAAACCCTAACCTTTTGTTAGCCCAAAATCAATGATTGGAGAAGAAGATCAATAATCAAAGCTAAAATTTCTTCCTTTCAGCTAGATGAGATTGACAAGAAGAACTCCATTGATACTCACCGATGAGATTGAGAAGAAGAACTCAATTGATACTAAAAATCCTTTCACTTTCCTTCAGCTGAGATGAGTTAATTTCAGCTGAATTCCTTCCATTCGCTTGAGATTTAGGGGTTTATTCATTCCCTTCACATGAAATTCCAAAAACCCTCATTCTTCACATAAAATTCCTAAAAAAATATTCATATCAGAAAACTCGGCTGACTCGTATCTGTGTATTTCGGCCGAAATTAACGGTCATATTTATATGCTCAAGGCATTCACACACTATGCTCAAGGAAGCCATTGAGTTTTGAAACATATTACTGAATGAACCTAGTCCGCTGTTCAGGGCCACCTCTTTCTCCATATAACCTGAAGCTCAGTTCGTACTAATGAAAGGAAATTCAGTTTTTTCCTTCGACTGCCAAGCTCCTACTCACTAAACCAAGCGCTGATGTCAAGATTCGTACTGCGGGTCATCCTTGGGATCTGGTGGATCTTTACCGATAGCTAGAAAAGTATTAGAGGGAAGAATCTGTGGTCAAGTTTGGAGCTGAGAATCAGTGGAATAAAAGTGTGTTGCTGTCGTGATACAACAAATGTTTTCATAGAAGAAGGAGCTCGTTTTAGAAGTCCATGCAAAAACAGAGTTTGACTTCGAGTTGGGATGAAAACTGGACATAGTTTTTGGAAGAGAAGTCAGAGAAGAACACAAGCTTTCTGCCGTTCAAATATTTGATTAATTGAGGAGAAGCGAGGGTGTATCTGAGTTTTGAATGGATTATAGAAATGTGGGTTGTTGTCGGATTTAAATTCATATCTTGCAGGTAAGGAGAACTAATAAGCAATAGAACAAATTCAGCTGAGTTAACTCAATCACCATTTGCAAGACGCATATAAACTGTTTGAGAAAATGCCTGACCCACCAGTTCTACACAAATCCAAGTTCAGTTTCAAGCTAAGTTTTCAACCAGTTCTGCACCAATGTCTACTTCCGTTCGAGCCATGGTTTGTTGGATGCTTACAAAGAGCTTTGAATTCGAGATATGGAAAAGACATTGGGTTTTAGTTACAAGTAGATTTTGACAGAATTTTCAAGAGAGAAGTTAGGACGGAAAAGGTGATGTTGTCGTTGATTTCAGTGATGGGTGGAGGAGATTGAAGATGTGTTTTAGAATTTGTGTGGGTTTAGGAAAGTGGGTAATTATATGATGCGAAATTGCAGGTGTAAATTGGCTATAAAAGAGCCACAACCACCACAGAAAGGGAACAACCCTACACCCCTACCAGCTGCTTGCAACCCTAGTTTCAGCGAGTTTTTCCTCACCGAACAACCAACATTCCATCTTCATAGCCGCCAGCATCAGTTTGCATTTCCGCCTGCACCAGTCCACACTTCACGCTTACAACAGCACCAGCCTTCTCCACACACACCATCTATTTCGACAGCTTCAACAAAAGCCCCTCACAACTGCCACACCTCCAATATAGATGAGCTTTGCTCCTCTCCAAACCACCATCCGTCACACCACCAGTTCGCAGCCACCTTCAGCACCCTTCCATCACCACTTTCAGCAATACAACACCATCACCTGTCAGTCGTTGTCGCATACACTGCTAATTCGCAACACCAGCAGTTCACATCACCTCTCCATCCACCACCAGGGCCTATCCTCTTCAAACTCCTACAACCCTTCTTGTATGTTTAGTTATTATTCTTAGATTCTCTTTGAACCCTTGGTACTCAGCCTTCGACCTCATGGATAGCCAACAGGGAACTTGGTGAGTAGCTTGGTATAACCTGGAGAGAAGAAGAAGATGTTGTTGTCTGAATTTGTCGCGACCAATTGTAGGTTTAATGAAGAAGGCGCCTCCTAAGCAAATGTAACATCTGTCCCAATAAATTTTATTCAAGCTTAGTGGCTGCCCCGAGCAAAAATGCTTAGCTGCTCCAGAAATTCTAGTTTGTGACACTTTAAAGACTTGTTTTCTTGCTAACCTCAAGTCCATCAATCGCCTGAGGCCGCTAAGCGATGTTTGAGCCTATATTTCTCTTCTTTCAAGTCATATGACTCTAAGCGATGTTTGAGCCTATATTTCTTTTCTTTCAAGTCACATGACTCTAGGATACCTACAAAATATAAACAAAACATAATATACACAAATACAAGAGAATTAAAAAAGAAAAATAAAAAAAATTGATTTTCAAATAATGTGTTTAGGCTCCTATCATAGACATAAAGTTTAATTAGTTTGAGAAGTTTATTTGGAGTTTTAATCATTGTTGCTTGTCATTATATTTAAGGTTTATGATTGATTTCTAGATTTTTTAAAGTGCATGCTAGATTAATCTCTTGATTTTTATATGCCGGTAGAGAGTTGAGTGATCTGTAATTATCGAGCATCTCCTACGCAAGTATCAAATGTGAGACCTTGAAAAGGGATTTTATGGAGCAATCGTGTGTTAAGAAAACACTAGCAAGCGAACCAAGTGTACTGAGTTGAACTGCTGGGATCAATCTAAATTCACAAATCCTACAGCGTCCGACTAAGTTACACCTTGAGAGCGTACTTCTTGGCGGCTCAAACGAATAAAATCCGGTGACTAAGTGTACCTGTTATCCGGTGATACAAGGAGTGTTAGGGATAATTAAGCGTACTTGTTATCCTACGATTGGTGATGAATGATTCTAACGAAAGATAGATAAGTAGTTTGAGTTAACATTTGGTAACGGTGAAGGACTCCTTAATCACCTCTTTCTTCTTACTATCTTTTAAAATTCTTTAAACAACCAATCCCCCTTAGTATTTTTTTATTATTATAGTTTTTCTAATCTAATAAGATCTCAATTACACATCTCTTTATGAAAACGTTCCTTACTACCGTTATATTACTAGTTGGTAACTTGTTGCATTTACGACACGCAACAACCCTCAGGTGTCTTGTTACTTTTGGAGGGGTCATTTGGTTGACCATGGCCACGAACATCGGCATCCCCCTCGGAATCTTGTCATCTCCCTCGGTTTCCATGTCATTTGGAGAAGGACTCTCGCCGGTATCTTCTACATCTTCCTTCTCGGAATTGAGGGCATCAATCACATCATAAGGATCTTGTTTGCTTTTTTTCCTTCAAGGGTGAGAATAACAAATACATAGGTCAGGGTCAGGGGGCCGCATGCATAGAATTGAAAATAAAGAATAAAAAATAACCCTTACCCCTGCATGAGTCACTTGGGCCTCACACTTGGACTCCTCAACTTTGGTCTTTCTCTTATGAGGATGAAGACCCATAGAAGCACCCTCGGAAGGATGAATACGGATAGAAGAAGCAGGAGCCACCTTTAGAATTAAACTCAGAAATCAAGACATTACGATGAGTATGCAACTTTGAAAAACAAGAGAAAAGACATACCTCAGGAGTAGGCGCAAGGTTAAAAAACCAAGGTTTGTAATGATCCCATTTAGATGGAAGAGATGATGAAGAACGGGGAAAACATCTGGCTCTGCAGTAGAAAAGACCTGATCCCATGGACCCACAGTACGAAAAGGTGTGTGTGCCCACCTATGATCGTGGTCTAGGAGAATCCTGTCACGAAGGGGGGAGAGAGATGTTCACAGAATACAGTGTTGGGGAAAAATGAGTTTAAATTAAATGTTTTTTGGTCTTGGTGTGATGTGAATGAATCTCTTTAGTTTAGTCCCACATTGGGTATTCTAGAAAAGGATGTCCACTATATAACTATTCTCATGTGGATAGTTAGACAAACAAGAGGGTGGAATGGGGTGGGAAAACAATACATGGGCTAACTAATGTATTGGGCTTGCCAATGAGAAACACATCAATCATGATCTATTATTTTTACCAAAAATAGTTTTACAAATCCGAAACCCTGGATTCCTTTTATATTTTGGGAAAACTTGATTTACACGAAATCCGAAACCCTAAAGGTTTATTTTTCTTATAAATACAAAACGTTTTCAGTGTTAAAAGATATCCCAGAAGCGGCTACTATCCTGTCTTCTTTTCACCATCTTCTCGCTTTGTTTTGCGCTTTGACTGTTTATTTCCCTTCCTTCCCTGTTGGTAAGTTCAAGAGTGGGTAGTCTGTATTGTGCTAATACAAGCTATATCGGGCAGTCTTATCCTGGACACATCTTCGCACGTTGGGGTTTAGCATTGCTCTTCTCGAGTATACCCGCAAACTAATGTGTTAAGGACAACTTGTTGAACCTGTGATTCTGCCCTCGTAGTTGTCCTTGGTAGAGTTGTTTTCAATTAAGTTCTTTATATATTATTCTGATACATCTAACGCTGCTGTTCATTGTTGCAAGATTTCAACAATCTTAACACATTATCTTTTATCTCGTAACAATGGGAAAGAATGATGTTGAAAAACCACAGAAGTTCAACGGAAAGGATTTCAAGAGATGGCAATCCAAGATGCTGTTTTTCCTGAGTTTTCATGAGTTAGACGTAGTACTGGTTCCTTTTGATGATTTGATGAATACTGAAGAAACTACTGAAGATGATAAAGCGTTCTACAAGAGGCAGAATTATCTGGCTAAAAATCATATTATGAACTGTTTGGAAGATGCGATGTATGATTTTTATAATGCTAAAGAAAATTTTAGTGCTTATGATTTGTGGACTGCGTTAGAAGCAAAGTACCAGGCAGAGACTGCTGGTAGCAAGAAATTTCTGGTCGCGAAGTTTATGGATTTCAAGATCACGCATGATAAGTCTGTTGTTGATCAATTCCTTGAACTTCAACAAATTATCAACGAGATTCTTGCTGAAGGTATGGTCATTGATGAGACTTTTCAAGTATCTGCGGTAATTGAGAAGTTACCATCTTCTTGGTCAGAGTACAAAAGAAAATTGAGGCATGAAACGGGTGAAATCAACATGGTTGAATTGGGCAAGAAGATTCAAGTTGAAGAAATGTTATGCACCAAAGACAAGAATGTTTCGTCTGCAAGAGATATGACAAATAAAGCTCATATGACTGAACACAAATCTGGAAAAGGTGATAACAACAAACGCAATCCTAAGCCTGCACCGCACAAGAAAGGTATTTTTCCGAAACCCAAATCTGGCATTGGTAAAATTAAAGGTGCATGTTATGTTTGCGGTATTCCTGGTCATATGGCAATTCACTGTAGACAACGTAAGGACCTTAATAAGAAGAATAATGCCAACTTGGTTGCTGCGAATAAGAACAAGTTTTTTGCTATGGTGTCTGAAGTTAATCTGGTGACAAATGTGAGGGACTGGTGGGTAGACTCTGGAGCTACCAAACATGTATGTGGAAGCCGAGACCTGTTCACCTCTTATCATAAGGTAGGGGAAGGCGAGAAACTCTATATGGGTAACTCATCTGCAGCAGAGGTTGCATGAAAGGGAAAGGTCGGGCTGAAACTTACATCTGGCAACATTCTCACATTGAATGACGTTCTTCATGTTCCAGACATCTGCAAGAATCTTGTTTCTTGTTCTGTTTTAGATGATAAGGGTTTTAAAGTAGTAATTGAGTCTGGAAAAATTGTACTAACTAAGGGCAAAGAGTTTGTGGGTAAGGGTTATAAGACTGAGGGTCTATATAAGCTTAATGTAAAATCTGATGAAATAAATATGAATGATTCTTCTGCTTACATGTGTGTGTCATTGAATGTTTGGCATGGTAGACTTGGTCATGTAAACTATAAATCAATGCATAAATTGGCTAGCGTAGGCTGCGTACCTAAATTCATTGTTGAAAAGGATCATAAATGTGAGATTTGTGTAGAATCTAAGCATGCTAAGAAATCATTCAGTAAGAATGTCCAGAGAAATTCTAAACCCTTAGAATTAATCCATTCTGACCTAGTCGATATGAAGTCAGTTCAAACTAGAGGTGGTAAGAAGTGGTTTGTCACTTTTATAGATGATTGTACAAGGTACTGTCATGTTTATTTGCTTAAAGGGAAGGACGATGCCTTAAAAGCCTTTAAGATATATAAACTCGAAGTTGAAAACCAATTGAAGGCTACTACTAAAACTATTAGGTCTGACCGTGGTGGTGAGTATGAAATTCCTGTAGGAGATTTTTGCGAAGAACATGGCATAATACATGAGACAACAGCCCTTTATTCACCTTAATCCAATGGTGTAGCTGAACGTAAGAACCGTACCCTTAAGGATATGATGAATGCCATGTTGATTAGTTCAGGATTACCTGCAAACTTGTGGGGGCAGGCCATCCTCTCAGCTTGTTATATCCTGAATAGAGTACCCTTTAAAGGATCAGATAAAACTCCATATGAGTTATGGAAAGGTAGACAACCATCTTATGCTTACTTCAAAGTATGGGGGGTGTTTGGCAAAGGTGGCCATACTTCCTCCTAAGAGAACTAAGATATGACCTAAAACTGTTGATTGTGTCTTCATAGGGTATCCTGAGCATACTAGTGCTTATAGGTTTATGGTTGTGAGTTCTGAAATTTCTGACATTGGGTTGCATACTATTATGGAGTCTAGGGATGCAGAGTTCTTTGAGAATGTTTTTCCTTTGAAACTTGGTTATCGAAAGAGATGTTTAGATGAACCTCTAGATATGCCTTCAACCAGTCAGTCATTACCTTTAGAGGTGGATGCACCAGAATCTGAACCTAGAAGAGGTAAAAGGGTTAAAACTGAGAAAACCTATCCTGGTTGCATTACATACCTAGCCGAGTCTGAGTCACAGACTTATAGAGAAGCCATGACTTCTTCTGAAGCTCCATGGTGGAAAGAAGCCTACATTAGTGAAATGGATTCCATCCAACAAAACGGTACTTGGGATATTGTAGATTTACCTCCAGGGTGCAAGGCCATAGGTTGTAAATGGATCTTCAAGAGAAAACGTAATATTGATGGAACTGTTGACAAATACAAGGCTAGGTTGGTAGCTAAAGGCTACAAACAGAAAGAAGGTATAGATTTCTTTGATACTTATTCACCTGTGACTAGAATTACTTCCATTAGGATGTTAATTGCTATAGCCTCTGTCCATAACCTAGAAATACATCAAATGGATGTAAAGACAACGTTTTTAAATGGTGAATTAGATGAGGAAATTTACATGGAACAACCCGAGGGTTTTGTAGTGAAAGGTTGTGAAAATAAAGTGTGTAAACTGATTAAATCTTTGTATGGTTTGAAACAAGCACCTAAACAATGGCATGAAAAATTTGATCATGTGATGATTTCTAGTGGTTTTAGGATTAATGAATTTGACAAGTGTGTTTACACTAAACTTGTTAAGGATGCCTGTGTAATTGTATGCTTGTATGTTGATGATATGCTGATACTAGGTACAAACATGGATTTTATTAATTCCACTAAGAAGTTGTTGAATGAGAACTTTGACATGAAAGACTTAGGCCCTGCTGATGTAATATTAGGGATGAAGATTAAAAGGAATTTTAATGGCTATAGTTTGATTCAATCTCATTATGTTGAAACTATACTTAGGAAATATAATCAGTTTAAATGTAAACCTGCTTGTACTCCATATGATTCCTCTTGTAGTCTCAAGAAGAATAAGGGTGAGGGAGTTAACCAACTTGAATACTCAAGAGTCATAGGAAGTCTGATGTATTTGATGAACTGTACGAGACCAGACATTGCCTATGCAGTGAGTAGGTTAAGCAGGTATACTTGTAATCCAGGGCAGATGCATTGGGATGCACTTACTAGAGTGCTGAGGTACTTAAAGTACACAATGTCCTTCTGTTTGAGTTATGAAGGATACCCTTCCGTCCTTGAAGGATTTTGTGATGCAAACTGGATAGCAGACTCAGAGGAGTCTAAGTCTACGAGTGGGTATGTATTCACCCTAGCAGGAGCGTCTGTTCTTGGAAATCTTCCAAACAGACATGTATAGCTCGTTCCACTATGGGACTTAAGCTCATAAAATAAAATTTTCCAAAGGATACTCAACCTTACTGACTGGAGATCCCAAGACGAAGGTTCAATGAGATAACTAATTTGTGGTGATTAAAGGTATGCACTATCAAGAG
This sequence comes from Papaver californicum, assembly GCA_023531435.1. NCBI lineage: Eukaryota > Viridiplantae > Streptophyta > Magnoliopsida > Ranunculales > Papaveraceae > Papaver > Papaver californicum. Next base: position 2,749,303 of record JAJJMC010023397.1, read on the forward strand.
AATTACATTCTCTGTCCCTCCCTATGGTGTATTGTTGTGATAGTGTGACTGCATGTGAAGGATGACTTTTAAGAAGTCTTAATGAGTTCTATAGTTTCAATTTTAGATTGAAGTGGGGTGTAGCAGTAACACTCTTGATAGAACGCACCTATCTGAATGAAGAAGTGGGCCGCTTCCTATGAGAATTTGAGCGAATTCTTTAGAGCATTCTGAGAAACGGGATACGTCCAGGGCCAAAATGGACACAACGGCACGAACTTAGCAACGCCAGGAGGATATCATGCGTGGCTGTTATCGCAAATTGCATCAAACGCTAGCAGTTCAAGACATCGCGTTCACTGTCTCTAGCAAACAATACATGGGCTAACTAATGTATTGGGCTTGCCAATGAGAAACACATCAATCATGATCTATTATTTTTACCAAAAATACTTTTACAAATCCGAAACCCTAAAGGATTCCTTTTATATTTTGGGAAAACTTGATTTACACGAAATCCGAAACCCTAAAGTTTTATTTTTCCTATAAATACAAAACGTTTTCATAGTTAAAAGATATCCCAGAAGCGGCTACTATCATGTCTTCTTTTCACCATCTTCTCGCTTTGTTTTGCGCTTTGACTGTTTATTTCCCTTCCTTCCCTGTTGCTAAGTTCAAGAGTGGGTAGTCTATATTGTGCTAATACAAGCTATATCGGGCAGTCTTATCCTGGACACATCTTCGCACGTTGGGGTTTAGCATTGCTCTTCTCGAGTATACCCGCGAATTAATGTGTTAAGGACAACTTGTTGAACCTGTGATTCTGCCCTCGTAGTTGTCCTTGGTAGAGTTGTTTTCAATTAAGTTCTTTATATATTATTCTGATACATCTAACGCTGTTGTTCATTGTTGCAAGATTTCAACATACAGAACGATGGATAAATTGGTTTTGTCAACTTCCTCCAAAAGACGAAGAGCTCGACCACTAGGAAATACAGAACGATGGATAAATTGGTTTTGTCAACTTCCTCCAAAAGACGAAGAGCTCGACCACTAGGAAAATTCTTGGCGGTCACTTGAATACGACGGGGACCCACGCTTCATGGAAGACGGTTGTTCTTCTGAACAACATCCAGGTAATGTTGAAGTTCTCGGGGGAAAATCTTCTCTCTTACTCTGACCGGAGGCAAAGGGATTATAAAATTTAATATTGGTCTTACCTCGGCTACGCCGCCAACACTCGTGCAACACGCGCCAGAAGTTCCTGTTGTACTGCATTATACCTCTAAGTTGAGTCTTCCTCGCAGGATCTTCTCTAGTGAAGTCTACATCGTAAAAGAAGGGTCAATTCTGCTATATAAGGGGAGAAGGAGACCGACGTCTAACTGACCCACGCTGTTTAGAAGATTAATCTCGTTGTAGGGAAAGGTCATGGACTCGGTGAGAACCAGCGTAGTTAATTTCGGTCGGTACGATCGAAATATCGCCGGACGATTTTTGTCCAAAAATATCGACCGATATTGACCGATACGGTTTAACCGAAATGGTCGAAATGAACCAGTACGGCCGAAATTAGAGTTTTTAATAAAAAAAAAATCCAATAAAAATAAAAAATAAAAATGAATTTCCTTATCATTGGTCTAGGGTTTTCAATTGTTACTCATGTTTTTATGGTATTTTAGGAAAATGAGTAATAGTTTTATATCTTAATAGGTCCAATATGGAAAAAATGTTTGATATAAGAATTATAGGTATAAAATATGAAAAAAATGTTTGATATAATAATTATAGGTATAAAATATGTGGACCGATATTTGCCGATATTTGGAACCGAAATATCCCCGATACAAAGGTGTACCAGTGTATCGCTCTCGACCAGTACAAACCGAAATCCGATATTGACTACATTGGTGAGAACGTATAGACCATCAACGAAGGAGACTTCAAATTTCTCTATCCGAAAGAACTACTGGATATTTGAAATACTCAACTTCGATAAACTATCTTTGGAGTAAATATGTATACATTGGAGTTTGTAATGAAGAGTGAGAGGGGAAAGTGCTTTGTGGACTCCCTATACGACTCCATCCACGGTTATACCTTCGGTTTTTACCAATTCGTAAGCCGAAGCACGGGCTCGGGCGAGATATAAGGCGAAGGAGAGAGAGTATCATCGGGATGGGGTATCCACGGGGGTGGTTGAGGAGTAGATTTACCCTCAGTATCTCTACAAGCACCTTTTTTGCTCTTCGTCATTGTATCTGCATGCAAAGAAACCAGAGAATAGGTAAAGTCAAAGAAAACGCATAATCAACATTTCAGAAAAATCTGATGAACATGCTAGAAAAGTTATGAACAAGGCACTAACCGGCGACAATTAGTGTAAATCGAAAAAAATCAAACTAAAAATTGGCATGAAGAACAGGAGCAACAATATGCAAAATACAAAGGAATCTTCCATGGCAGAGAAGGATAAATTAGGATTAAAAAGATGCTAAAAAAACTAAGAAAAACAAATGTTTTTCATACCCACCCTAGAAAATGAGATATCATGCACATCTGGATGGTTACAATGGTTAAAAAATTTGAGAAGATAATTTGTTGTTGAAAGTGGGAGAAACTGAACAGTTGAGAAAAAAAGGAGAAAATGAACAGTTGAAGGAGAAAAGAATCGAGGAAGAAGGAAAATGTGAGGAGTGAATAGAGGAAGAAGAAAAATACGACTGAGGAGTGAAGAAAAGAATGATGAGTTAATGAAAATTCCTCCCCTTAATCCAAGAGGAATCCCAAAAGTATAACTGTCTCTAGATATGAGGAGAAGTTATTGCACGAATATGGTAGAGGGGACCACTCGACAAACGTAGAGAAGTGGTGGCATAAGTGGGAGAATATGAGGAGAAGTTATTGCACGAATATGGTAGAAGGGACCAATCGACAAACGTGGAGAAGTGGTGGCATAAGTGGGAGAATATGCTTCCAATCCTACCCTTGGAAAAATATGCTTCCAATCCTACCCTTGGAAAAATATGAAAGAAAATAGGCATGATGTGAATACTAAATATGTATACATGGAGCCATCTGAACGGGTGTATATAAGATAATAATATGATCCTAACGATGCCTCGTATGCCCGATAAGAACGGAACCAGTGTTCTGCTCACTTTACCTTATCACGAGAAAATAATAGATCTATAGCTCTGATTGAAGCTATAAGATAAATCAGGGACGTGGACGTATTCAGAGAGCCAGAGATGCGTTGGGCTTGTCTACTCGACATTAAATGCAACGGAAAAATGACATGGCACGTGGCCACTAAGCATGTGAACATAAAGTAATGGAGGAACGGTAACGAAGGTACAGGGGCATCAAGTCTCGATACACCCAGTGATAGCGAAAAGGCCCCGGCACAAGAGGGAGGCTATAATACTCATCCTCACTTTTGAGTTATGGACTGAGCATTCTAGAGAGAGAAATATTATAGTTCATACCTGTAATTAAAAGTTAAGGAAAAAACTTCAACACTTAGAAAATCTATTGTATTAATCACAAATCTTATGTATTTATGCTAAAACTGAATACAATTATCTCTTATTACCCTGTGGACATATGCGAAAGCCGAAACCACATAATCATGTGTATGATTTAGTTCCTTGGTTACGTCATTATGTTTTACTTTACTTAATCATCTGCTTATCGAACCAATTGCTAACATTGCTTCATTTTACTTAGTCGTATCTTCTTTCTTACATAAGTTGAAGTTACGAATCTATCTTAGTTCTGCAATATCAGTACAAATGAAGTACCCTTACTAACGTAGTACGAGGTCCTCAGTACTGATCTCATTACATAGACCATCAGAAAATTAGTAGTTACAGCCTCAAAGAGAAAATCCACCAAGTTCATTTAACAGCCCTTCGTGAGTGCCAGGAAAATAAGGGTCATCGGTCATCCCATCCCTGAAATATGAGACCATCTGCACCCTGTGATAGTTTGGCATTTGGAATGAATTTGTTTAGAAGCTTGGTTATATTAGACATGGACGGTAACCAAAATTCCTGTATTCCAACTCTGGACGGCTTCCAGTCATATCTGTAACAAGCATATCTACTTTGGTGTACATGCTGGCGCTCATGATTTTGAGGTCCAATAGCCTCTTTCTCGAGGATTTTCTATCGAAGGAAGCTCAATGACAGGTTCATTACTAATTGCCACATCAAAGATCAGGTATCAAGGAGTGTCATGTTATGAGTTTCATTAGTGAAATCTCTATTCTCTTGTTTCAATGAAAACCGCACTTGAGCCCTTTGGAAAATTTACTTCCGATCGATCACATTAACATCCACCAGAATAAGCATCACGTATATATGCCACCGTGACCCGTCAATATAGTCATGTTCGCAAATTCCTGGCGTTGTAACAGAAAGAAGACGGTCGTCCTCATCACCACTGATACAAGTTCACGATTGAGATCAAGATCAGAAGATTTCTTCCACTCGGTAGTAGGACACACGATTTCTGAAGGTGGTGGCGCATCCGGTATTCCATCTTTCCAGACGGGATTTTTCTTTGCTAGGAACTTTTTGGCCGATTCAGCAAATCAGCCTTCAGATCTTCGGGTAGATCTCAAGAGCTCCTTCATGGTTCCAAAATTGTTCACAGGTGCTAACACTACTCCGTTTTATGAATATGTGAAGGGGCATGATGCCACGTGAATATTTTTACCAACCATGCAGGGAATTGAGGACACTATGGAAGTAAAGACAGCAAAAAATAAACCAAAGCAAAGACAAGATTTTATATTTATAATCACCAAACAGGCTGTGGGATTTGACATTGCAACAAAAAAACATCCATCGTATAGCAGTAAGTGAAACCGAGTCACCAAAGCTTTCACATAACTACTACCCCATATGATATCGAAAAAGAAAAGATGTATACAAAAAGAAAAGAAGAAAATATCTGTTACTGGTTGTCAGAGATTCTTTTATCTCGTCTTATAAAAGCGATATTTGGCCTTTCGACTTTGACAAGTAGAGTAGTAGTATAGTCCATGAAGAAACATTAAAAAGGAAAAAGATTATTTGTTGGAAACTTCTGCATTGACGAATCCTTCCCCACCCCTTGCCAGCAAAAAAAAAAGACAACCTGGGCCAGAATTCATTCACTTGTCAAGTTCCAACTCCAGAATTTCGACATACACTGCAGAAAAAGAACCACATAAATTTTGTTCTCACCGTATGCAAGTGTTTGACTAAACATGAAGAATTTGTCAGGTCTCATACGTTAGATACACTATTCTGATTCAGATGATAACTCAATCCTAGCATAAACGTATGTGTTCAACAGGAAACTTATAACTGAGTATTGATTCATCAGATGCCTGAGAGAGCTGCAGAGGATTTTTCTTTACTAGTTTTACCAGGAATTAATTATGAAATATTTGAAGAAAGGTGCTATTAGACAAACTCAATCATATAATAAACGTATGTGTCAACAGAAAACTTATAACTAAACTTCGATCCATCAGATGCTGAATTAAGGGTGGTCAAATCCTAACCCTCTGAGCTTGTGTGTGTGTGCTTGAGAGAACTGAGAAGGATTTTTCTTTACTGTTTTATCTGGGAGTTGAATAAACTTATTTCGAAAAAAAAAGGTCTCATTAGGCAAACCCTTCCAGAAAAAAAATTTAACAATAAATGTGGACTATGTGATGGAACAATGTTGAAGACAACAATCAAATTCCTAGCAGAAGTCAACATATAAAATGTTATGCATAAAACTAACGATCGGTTGAGGTTCCAAAATGCTACCTGTACAGGATATGGCACCGGAAAGGATTGAATCTTTCTTCAACTGCTCTGGAGAACCCTTTGTGGATCCAACTGACCGCTGCAGTAACTGGAAGGAACCGCAGAGAGTTCCTGCCTTCCTTTCCACTCTTCTCCAGGTTTCAGGGTGATGGGTTTCTCCACCACTGCAGCCTCCACACACAGCATATGCTTGTATTCGTCATCCCCAAAATCAGCCATAGCCTTTGCCTTCTTGTCCCAAGGATTCCATACCACTGTAACAGAACAAACAAAAATATAACTGATTTGGCTATTTGCTTTACATTATTTCTGAAATCAATCGGTAAATAATATTTCACCGGCATCTGGAAGTCCATCTTTCCTCAACACAAATGTTCTCTTCTTCTCATGGTCCAGAATTGCAATTTTAGTAGGTGTGCTGACATACACCTTATCCACCTTTACCACATAAAAGCAAACAATTAAAAATAAGATAACGACCGGTAAGAAAATTATGAGACTAAACAAATCTGACTCGTCAACTCGGATGCCAGTCACAAATGATAAGAGAAGCAGTATACTCACTTCACCCTCAAATGTTATGGCATCTCCTTGTTCAGTAAATCGCTCCCTGTTTTGCAAGTTGTCCAGATAATCAATTGTCTCAAGTCCTTCTACTCTTACTTCACTGAAAAAGCAAAACAAAACCAGCTCAAGTCAAAATTAGAATAAAAACTGGCATATGTCTAAAAACTGCAACACTTCTCGTCAAACACTAAACAGTTACTTGGATAATTGAAAAACAACAACGTATTTTATCCTGTCATCCTATTCTAGACAATTATATGGTTTAACCTAACGCTCCAGTGTAACTCTATCAAACTGCCCTAAGGAGCCCAGAGCACATCCACTTGCTTCTTCCGTCTAGAAAGCTCATGCAAGCACCTCAATCTAGAGTGCCTAACAGATTCATGACTCTACATCAACAGTTTCAAACCATCGTAGCCATGGGAGGTCTTAAATTAATAGGAATCCATGTTCAGTTGGGGGTAGATGAGAACATAAATCTTATCATATTACATGCAAAACAACAAAATCTCTGGCCTCCCAACCAGAAGTACAACATCATCTCATTCACACCAATATTTACTACATCTAGAGTGAATTTATTGGGGCACATCCCAAACCCAGACAACCCAGAAGAAGAAAAAAAACTATGCATCTAATAATAACTAGTGTCTAGTGAGAAAATATGATGAAAATGATGACACACTAGACCATGGCTTAGTTTGACAACAGGAATTGTTTGACAATACAAATTACAAAAAGAAACATCTAGATGCTTATTGAAAACTTGTGCAAACTAGGAGTAATTGCAAAAGAAAACAAAACAAAAAAAGAGAATAATGGATAAGAAAATCCAACTGTAAGCAAGATATTTACATACCTTATATCAGAAACTGAGAAATAGGTGTGATATGCAAATGTGAAAGTAAAAGGTTTCCCATCAGCATTGGTATTTCTGATGCGGGATGTGAGCATCAGATCTCCACCAGGCCCCAGAGTTACTCTGAGACGAAATTCATAACTGCAATGACCAAAACCTACCAAGTCAAATTCCATCAAATAGGAAAACTGAATAGCTGGTAAACCTCAGTCCTGAAACTAATCTGATGAAAACACAAGTGTAGATGTGGTACCTGTGAGGCCAAGTCTTTATATCATCCTCGGTCGGTTTGAGAATCAAATCAACAAAAGCCTTATTGGAGGTAACAGTCGGAAATGGAGGTGGATCATTGTCAATGCTCCAAATCTTGTTTCTAGCGAACCCATGTTGTTCAAGATTTCCTTGACCTCCAAACTGTACTTATGGTTACTTTCACTGAACAACTGAATATGTATCATTAAAAGAAAGGAGATGAGAAAAGAAGCACATACCTGAGGAAAGCATATTGGAATTCCTCCTCGAATGGCCTTTGGGGGCTTGAATTGGGACTGTACATGCAATATATATTCAAGTAAGAAATAAAGTGGAGTAAAAATAAATAGAAAAAATACAACACCTGATAGTAATAAGTTGAGTGATAAACTAGTAGAATGACTAGATCAGTGCAGGACATCTGTTTTATAGATAAATCCTCCAAAAAAAGAGAACATATACTATCCTCAGAAGTCAGAACCTCATACTTAGACAATAAAAACACAATGAAACTCCACCACCAATTCTGTAAGAAAAATAAATTGTCAAACTGTTTCTGCCTAGAAGTATCCATGCGATCATTGTTAACAGGTTATCATTTTGATGAGTTTTGAAGTCGAAAATATTCCCAGTACCTTACTGCTGACGAAAAGCAGCTCCTCCCCATGGTCATTCTTCCAAGATGTCACGTGACCTCCATACAGATATACCTATGAACAAAAATAGTGCGTCAGAAAGTTTAATCACCCTACTCAAATCTTTTGTCCTGTAAGAAATAGGAAACTTGATAACTTAAGTTCAAGGAAGAAGTAACTAAGCAAACAGAAACCACAACTATAATTTCAAAGAAACAGATCAATGTTTATCGTGCTCGTGTACGTTTTTGATGGCCTTTCTGTATGAATTATTTTCTAATCTAAATTACCTAATGGATCCAAAAACAAAAAAAACATTGAAAGATGTAAAACCAAGAACCGAGAATTATTCAAGTATTAGAAGAGCGAACCAAGAACCTTTTCACTGCTTACACTGACATAAAATCTGGCAGTCACTTAGTATCAAAAAGTTTCAGAAACTTACCAAGAAACCAAGAAATGAAAACAAACAGAAAGTACAAGATACTTATGTAAACAGATCAATAATTGAACCTTAAGAAGAATATTCACCTTAATGTACAAGAACAACAATCAGTTTAAACTTTAAGGGAATATCAAATTTACAATAACTTTAAGAATGTGGATCCATTAACTATCAAACATCAATTTCGTCAAGCAGAAAATCAGATCCGAATCAATTATACTAAACCTATGCATTCGATCAAAATCCAATCCACAAAATTATCATCCGATTCATCATCATCAGATGAATCCAAATCCAATTTCGAATTCACAACCAAAACCTAACAATTACTCAACATTTCAATACTTAATCAAGTATTACAATACAACAAGAATCAGATCCAAACAGATAAAATTCAAATTTACTACATTTACAATATGGAAATCAAGAAAGAAAGAGAGGAGATTAGTATATTACCTCAGCCGAACTACGAACTTCTCTTAAAATGACTTTCTCAAGACCATTAATTCCCTTACAAACCTCAACAGGAACCCTATCGGTGGTGGTAGTGGTGGTGGACATATTCACACTTGTCTGTAATTTTCTTTATAGAATCATAAAACCCTAAGAAAATATTTTGATTCTTGAAAGAGAAAATATTTTCACCAAAGCGGTTTTTCTCTGGTCATCCCTATTTATATATAGAGAGAAAGATAGCAGAGGGGGATTAAACCTCTTTAGAGTGAACCTGCCTTCGTCTGTGGTGTCTTAAGGTTACAACAGTTCGATTTTTCTTTACCTTTTTCCATTTTCATTTTTACTGGAAACAGAGAGTTATTATCTGGAGTGACAGTCCACACTATTTTTCCCTCCAACGGCTCCATAATCACCCAAGTGAATGCGGGCATTTGTGGACTGGCTAAAAATAATTTCGCGTGGGCCTGCCATTTCCTCTAAGGGTTCCTAAGAGCAAAGCCGGTGGGAGTTATGTAGCACGGACGTTTCTAAAATAGTCATGTTTCCTTATCAAACATATCGGTGATATCATATGTATATATCATACGCCATTTTAATATGGATGTATATTAATAACGAAGGTGCTATTTCCATCTTCTTTTACCATTCTACTCACCGTTTAAGCCCATCTTATTAGATTGCAAACTGGGTATCTGACAAACACTTGTTTACTCCATATTTTTATTATCAAAATCAAGATGAATATTCGTGGATGTTTTCTTGAGGAAACATTCTGTGTTTGCATGATGTGGAGTTGTATGTTCTCATTTCAATGGAAGATTTGCAAGAGCCAGATGCTGAACTTCAACCACAAACTTAGTAATAGAAGCAGAAGCTCATGCTCTCCTAACAACAAATATTTGGGATTAAGAAAAGCAGCTTCAGAACATCACATTTATCTTGGATAATCTTTCTCTGGTTAATGCAGTTAATGGAGATCCTTTTTCAATCAACTGGACTCTTTCCTCCTATGTTCGAGACTGTAAAAAACGACATTAGTATATTTTAATAGAACTCTAAATGGGGCAACAGATATCCTAGCTAAGTTAGCCAGAAAGTCGAAGCTTAGTTCTGTTTGGGATAACAAACCCCATGGTTGTATCTCTGCGAAACTATTTCCTTTTTATAACTTCTAAGTTTGTTTGATAAATTTATGTTTCAAAAAAAATTTTTTTGTCCAAACCCTAGATCTAGGGAGTGGGAAGCCCTTTTGTTCAGCAATGTCTCATGGTTGAACAGCCTTGAACCAGTACTTCGCGACAAATGGAGTTGAGTGGTGAATAGAGTGGTGGAAGGAGAGGGGAATATCATTTTTGTATGCCTGAATTTTTTTTGTATATATATTATTTCATTGGTATATATACTTATGCTTACATAAATTTGTTGTTCATCGATAATTTATTAGCATTGTTGAGAAATTATATCTATTATGTATACATTTTAATGGAAAATATCATTGATTTCATAACGTATCCGCGTCCTAATTCTTTTATATTTTTTATATGTCCATGTCGTGTCGTGTCTGTGCCATTACTACCAGAATGGGAAGGCTCAAATTTACATATTTACAGTTTTTCCGTAGTAGGGGATGGACAAATTAAATTCGGGGACCCAATTAATTAAGAAATAAACTAATATATATATTTAATATCTGAAGGGACTGTGTTTAAAATACTCTTTATAAAATATAAAATATAATATAATAACTTAACCGATTTAACTAATTAGATGAATATATTTGAATTAAAAAAAGTTATGTATTGTCTCAAACACGACTGATCATCAAAAATAGATTTGATCAGTTCAAATTGAACTGATCGGTTCAACTTGAGACGAGATGGATAAATGTTTGGATTTAAGCATTTTCCAATCATATTTAAATATTTGAGCATTCCATTGTGGGTGAAAAATAGATAAATTTTCCTATTTTCCCACCCCACTGTCATTGCTCTAGATGTCCAAGATTGGGCTTTCAATATCAGGCGAAAAGTGAGAAGGTGGCTATGATTTTGGACACCGTGTTGGCACCTCATTTATTTCTGCATAATAAGATCATTTTCTTCATCGTGACATAATTTGAAGATATAATTTTTTATGAATTCAATTTTATACATATTCTTTAAAGAATTTTAAAATAATATTTTTATTTGATTAATACAGTAGCTTTCAACCGGTCCTGCTACTTTGAATGTTTAAAGTCTCGTCCCTTGTTACATAACTATCAAATTAATTTCAAAGGAATAGATTGATATGTCACGTAAAAAATTTATAATTTGTGCATAAAAACGAACTTATATTTATAGTGAGATTTTTGCCAAATTGGGAGACATAAAAGTAACTCCAATGCTAGGGGTGAAGGTCAAAAGACATGACACCAAGGATTTAAGACCTTTTGTTCCTAAATTTTAACTATACTAAGGTCGTGTTTGGGAGCTGGGATATCCCAACCTAGGTTAGATTATCACAACAAAAAAAATGGTTAAAAAGTGTTTGTTTTCATTTTATTCCAAGTTGGGATAAGGATAGCTATCCTTCCTTAGTTTTTGGAGGCTAAAAAGCTAGGTTTATGGTACTCTCCTAAAAAAATGTTCTCCCCATTTCCTAACCTAGGATAGAGCCTTCAACTCCACAGTTTAAATTTGTTTTAAAATTATCTTGACATTTCTCCTACTAACACAAGTTGACTTATGCCCAAGGATGGATAGAATTTTAGACAAACAACATTAAAATTGATCGATCACAAGATTATCATAAATTAAATTAAGATATACTATCCTAGGATATGTTACCCCATTTCCAAGCTCCCAAACAGACATTAAGGTTTTACCTTTTACGACAGATGACATGGCCAATTGGGTGTCATAGAGAAAGTCATATCTAGACTTTCTCCGTGACTGTAGTTTTAAGTACACATCATCATTTTGTTTCTAAATCTAAATAATATTTGTTGAATGAGATCTTGGGCATTAGAGATAAATTTTAGGTGAAAAGTATTATTTTTATTTTTATTTTTATTATGTAGCAATGACTCACCAAAAACAAGTGTTATTTTGACCTCCGTATAGGATGACTTTAACCCCTAGCATTAGAGATACTTTAACAACACATAAAATGATAGGGTTTCAAATGGTTTCTATATATGCACTAGATTGAACCCGTTATATTTCCATTTTAATATGCATAGAATGAATTGCAAAATAAACCAGTGAATTTCTATTTACATGTGAATTATAAAATAAGTTATGTATTAAGTGTACGTAGATGAATTACAGGTATTGATGAGAACTGTATATATTAAGTTTATATGAACTTTTAAATTATATGATTAACCTGTGATTTATATATATACTAGGTATCACCCGTTTTTTGGCTGGGGCTCAACCTTTTTTGATATTTTTTCGATGTTTTAGTCGGCCGATCTATATCATTCATATTGATTATTGTACTGAAGTATCACCTGGGCCTACAATCTGAGAGGTTGATCCTGTAGGTTATTCGGGATATACTGTTGGAGATTTTCTTAAAACCATAACTAATGTGTATAATTTTGAAAGGGTGCAATGAGGAGATGTTACCTTTCAAAATTGATGTATGTTGGCAACAGACACAATGAAGAGATGTAACCTTTCAAATTTGATGTATGTTAGAGATCAACAGACACCATGAAGGGATTTTATCCTTCTATAAATAATTTGCTTCACTGCCAATGTATATATAAAGTTTTCAAGTTTTCTTTCATTAGTTCTAAAGCATCATCAGTATAATAAAGAGTGATTCTGGTTTGTACAGGAAATTACATCTTGTAGCAAACAACTCAATTGTATCCTGAGAGTGTATATTCATTGAAACCCTTGTGATCAGTAGGGGGAACATACTTAAAAGATAGCGTTTTTCCTGCCTTGGAGTGATAATCCTGAACCCAAATCCACAACAGTTTTAAGTATGTCGATCATTCAAGATTTATCACTCACTAGGACTATTCAGTACCTGCAAGTCATGAATCAAGACCTCAATCGTCTTGAACGCTTCGATGGATGCAACTTTACTCGATGGCAAGAAATTGTGTTTTTCTTTCTCACTACAATCAACCTGAGCCATATCACCAATGATGATCTTGAAGCAATTCCAGAAGACAATGAAGACGATAACAAGGCTCGTAAGAAGGAACTGAAGGAATTGAGAAAAAAGCACAAAATTGAAGATTTTCTCTACCGGGGCCATATTTTGAATGTACTCTCTGATGATGTTTATAGTGCTCATCGTACTATTGAAGGTGCAAAAGCTTTGTGGGATGCTTTGGAAAAAAAGTATCGCCAAGAAGAGGCAAGTAACCAAAAATTCTTAATTAGCAATTATATTGACTTTAAAATGAATGATTCATCTTCTGTTGTTACCCAAGCACATGAGATTGACCTCCTAGTCAATAAACACAAGGATGCTAAAATTGAACTTCCTGAAGCATTCCAAGTTGGTGTTACAATTGCTAAATTACCACAAAGTTGGAATGTCTACAAGAAGAAATTAAAACATGAAGAAAAAACCTACAATATGGAATCTCTTATTTGTCATTTACGGATTAAAGAAGAATCTCGTAAGAGAGATAAGAAAGATGACCAGGAAATTGAAAAGGCTAACATGGTTCAAGGAGAATCATCTAAGAGTAGAAAGAAAGGGAAGTTTAATTTCAAAGGAAAGAAGATTGAACTTTCTAAGAAACCAAAGGGTGATTGCTTTTACTGCAAAAATCTTAGTCATTATGCTCGTGATTGTAGGGCTCGTATTAAAGACGAGAAAGACAAGAAGAGTCAAGTTAACATTGTTGCTAATGATACTGAAAATTCATCCAAACTAATTTGTATTGTTGAGGAAGTCAATTCTATACGAATTAACGACAACGACTCTGGATGGTGGTATGATACTAGATCTATGGTCCATATATGCAAAGATAAGTCTCAGTTTCATAATTATAAAGAGTGCAACAACAAAGAAGTCAAGATGAGCAACAACAATCGTTCAAAAGTACTGGGTATTGGAACAATTGATCTGAAATTTACTTCAGGGAAAGTCTTAACTCTGGTTAATTTCTTACATGTTCCAGACATGTCCAAGAATTTAATGTCTAGAGATCGTCTTAATAAGGGCGGGATACTCATGTAATGGTGTGTTTAAGATGAATTTAATAAAATCAGTTTTTGCTTATATAGTTGAGTCATTTCCTTCATGGCATGGTAGATTAGGACATGCGAATTTTAAGTCTATTAAACTATGTTCAAATTAGGTCTTATTCCTAAATATAATGTAGAACACTCAGACAAATGTGAAATATGTGTTCAAGGAAAGATTACTTGTAAGTCACATAAGTCAGTAACCAAATCATCTGGAGAACTTCTTGGTCTTGTACATTCAGACGTAGATGACTTACATAGTAAATTTTCACGTGGAGAAAATAAATACTTTGTAACATTCATCGATGATTATTCGAAATATGCTTATGTGTAGTTAATTAAAAGTAAAGATGAAACAGTAAGCAAGTTTCGAATATTCATGGCAGAAGTTGAAAATCCATTAAACCGTAAAATTAAAGTTCTACGTTCTGATAGAGGAGGTGAATATAAAGATATAAAATTATAGAAATTTTATGAATCAAATGGAATAATCCATGAATATACTGAAAGAATCAATAGAACTTTAGTAAATATGGTTAATTGTATGTTGATAAGTTCCGGACCGCTCGATTGTTTGTGGGGAGAGGCACTTCTAAGTGCATGTTATATCCTTAATATGGTCTCTATTAAAAGGATTGACAAAACTCCATACGAATTATGGTTCAATCGAGCACCTAATCTTAAACGTTTGAAGGTGTGGGGATGTCTTACTTATGTAAGAAAACCAAACCCAGAAATGACTAAATTAGGAAATAAGACATATAAGTGTGTATTTATTGGTTATGCTAAGAATAATACTGCTTATAGATTTCTGAAATTAGATTCATATGATATCATTGAATCAATAAATGATGAATTCTTTGAACACATGAATAAATATTCTCATGAAGAGAATTTGTATGCTCCAGATACTTCTAAAAGAATACACGAAGAATCAGATAAACGAAATTAGACTATAGAACCTCGTAAAAGTAAAAGGCAAAGAGTTAAGAAAACTTTTGGTTCTGATTTTGTAACATATTTGGTTGAAGGTAATGTGAAAGAAATTACATACAAAGAAAGTATAAATCTTTGTGATGATGGTGATCCTTTAACTTATGAGGATGCTATAACTTCACGTGATGCTATTTTTTAGAAAGAAGCCACCAACGATGAAATGAAATCAATTATGTGTAATCAAACTTGGATATTGGTTGATTTACCTCTGGTTTCTAAGCCAATAGGAAACAAATGGATTTTCAAAAGGAAATTAAATGTTGATGGTTCTATAAACAAATACAAAGCAAGGTTGGTAACAAAAGGATATTCACAACGTCACAATATCGACTATTTTGATACATACGTTCATGTAGCAAGAATGTCTTCAATACGCGTGTTATCGTATCTTGCTTCAATTCACAATTTAATTATTCATCAAACGGATGTAAAAACGACGTTTGTAAATGATGACTTGGAAGAGGAGGTGTGTATGCAATAACCCGAAGGTTTTGTTTTACCGGGAAAAGAGAAGAAAGTTTGTAAACTTGTCAAATCTCTTTACAGATTAGAACAAGCACCTATGCAATGGCATGAAAATTTAACAAAGTGTTGTTATATGATGGGTTCAAAGTGAATGAAGCAGATAAATGTATCTATTCTACATACAAAAATGGAATATGCATTCTCATTTGCTTATATGTATATGATATGCTAATCTTTGGACCAAATATAGAATGCGTGACAGAAACAAAGAATTTTCTTGAATCCAATTTTGATATGAAGAATTTGGGTGAAGCAAATATGGTCTTAGGAATAAAAATAGTGAGAAAATAGTGGTCAATTTCATTGACACAATCCCAATATATTGAAAGCATCTTAAGAAAATACAATTACTTAGATTGTAATATTGCAAACACACATGTAGATCCTAGTGTCAAATTAATGAAAAATACTGGTAGAGGATATGACCAGTTAAAATATGCTAGTGTAATTGGGAGTCTTATATATGCAATGCATTGCACAAGATCTGACATAGCATATGCAATAGAATTATTATGTCGTTTCATTAGTAATCCAGGTAAAGAACATTGGAACGTAGTTTCAAGGGTTCTTAGATACTTGAAATGGACAATGAGTTATGGTTTATGCTACCAAGGTGAATCACTGTACTTGAAGGTTATAGTGATGCAAGTTGGAATAACATTGAATCTAACTCAAAATCCAATACAGGTTGGATATTTACATTGGGTGGTGCTGCCATAAAATGGAATCCTAAGAAATAAACATGCATTTCTGATTCAACCATGTTGGCAGAATTTATTGCACTTGTAGATGCATCTAAAGAGGCGGAATGGTTTAGAGGTCTATTAATAGATATTCCGATATGGAAGAAACCTACTTCTGTTATTATGATTTATTGTGACGGTAAATCAACTTTGTTTAAGGTGGCACAAAAGACTAACAATGGTAAGCAAAGAAATCTTAGCCTCAGACATCAATTTCTTAGAGGATTACTCAAGAGAGGAGTTATCACAGTTGATTCTGTAGAATCAAAGAGAAACTTAAAAGATCCTTTAACGAAGGGATTGCCAAGAGAGATGATTGCAACGACATCTCAAGGAATGAGATTAAGGTATATGTAAATGATAGAGACATTTTTGTGTCGAAATTGCGCTCGATTATCTATTTTGGTAATGTTCGATTTTGTACTTATTATGGCTTTTTATGTCTTTGTAGGTATTTTTGAGAAATAAATAATTTGGGAAAAATCGGCTCGAAAAGTGATAAAGGCACCTAGAAAATTACTAAAGGCACCCGGGAAGAATTGATAAAGGCACCCAACTCTTAGATTGGGGGCACCCCCTTCTTTGAATTTGAAACCGAAAATGGCGGGAATATTTCTTTACGTGTGAAATTGTTCCTGATTTGGTTTGAGACAAAATTTCGATGGATTTTCTCAACAGTTTTGATTCCTTACGAGTTGTTACGATCACTGGATAGCTACTTGAGTTGGAAAGGAGAAAAAATAGCCATTCCCGACAGTTCAGGGAAGAAACTTCTTCACGTGAAAAATTGAATCTGAGCTGGAGATAAACTCAAGTTTGGGGGAGCTGTTAGGGAGGATATCTTCTACGGATTATTCTCTATCTTTTGAGAATCTCTGATGTGTACAGAGAAGAGAAAAAAAGGAGATATTCCCGTAACTTGGAGTCGGAAACAGAGTCATGGTCTGTTTAGGATTGTCACGAGATTTCAATTTGATTTGGGTTTGTTTTTGAGTCCTTATCGGTTCACAAGGGTTTCTAGGGTTTACTAATACTATATATAGCAAAGAGAAGCAAAGAAAAAGGGAGGCAGAACCACCGGAAAAAATCAGAGAACACTTCTCTGTAACGCTTATAAGCGTCTCTGTTCTTCTGTGTTACTCCTTTTTCACCATTGTAAGCACCTTTTGAGCAATGAAAGTCTATTTTGAGTGTGTTTCCATTACAATGAGCTAATCACCATCACTGGGGCGACGGAGGAAGCCGTTCATCCAATAATTGTGGTAACTTCTATGTTAATTATATTTATTCTACAATTCTTTTATTATTAATTGCTTGAATTAAAATTGAAAAAATGGTTTTTCTCAAATAATTGTGTTTTCTTTTGATGGGTCATACTTGGTTTTTAAACTCTTGATGTCTCATGCTCTTGATTAACAATTATTCTTTCAAAAACCTATCTTTGGCATATTTATATTAAATTGAATATAAGAATTGTTAGATGTTATCACTTAGTTATTGGTTAATGGTGGAATCTTAAGCCCTAGTTTTTCTTCATCCATTTCAAAATCAAATTGTTTTAATTCTCTTTATTTTCTCTTATTAAAAATTAGGTCTAGAAATTAAATCTTCACAAGTCCGAGAATCAAACCTATTTTACCACTATTAAAAACGACATCAATTTTTGGCGCCGCCGACGCGGATATGTTTTTAGGTTTAGAGTTTTAGATTTATTTTTAGTTTTTATTTTTATTTTTATTATTTTACTTTGTTCTATTTTACGTTTCTTTTGGTATTTATCTTTTTGCTATAAGTTTTGGATTTTGGATCGAAAAGAAAGTGAGCTAAAGACTTGGAACTAAAGCTAAGACTTGGAGTTAAAAGTTAAAGCTTAAATAACGAAAAAGAAGATGAAGATTTTTCTTCATTAGATTTTTTTTTATTTTAGATTTTTTTTTTGTTTTTTTTAGAAAAGTGTATTAGGATTTATTTGTTTCTGTAATTTTTATTTTATTTTATTTTGGACACTTCTTTTTGGACTTTTTTTTGGACATTTGGACACTTTATTTATTTTTAAACCTTACGGAAGGGTATTATTAAATATAAACTGCTACAGCGAAGGACGACAATTAGGATATTGTCTCGGCCCCTCGGGTTCGCACACTGACACAGGAGTCGGTGGCCCGAGTCGACTACAACCGATTCATCCCCCGTCTGGTACGGGAGGTAAGACTCGATTAATCCACGAATCCCTGCAAGTGGGTTTACTGTATTCCTTCGTATGCATATATGTTGAGGAACTGAAAACGGATTTAATTTTTTAGTAAAGGGAAAAAACTGGCCATATAAGATAAGGACTCGGATTTCATCACCGTTTCCTTCTTGCCCGCTTTAGGAACACGTTACCAAACGCGAACCTAAACCTTAAAATTTTGACTAGAAAGAGACCGATAGGGTAACGAGCTTATAGGAAACTCGTTCAAAAGGACTGTATTGGTTACTTTGTTAGCCGAACTCGAAGTTCAAGAAGATAATTTTAAGTTGATTAGAGCCGCCTTGTAACCCATGGAAAAGTGCCAAAGAGACAGGGTTATCAAAGCTCCTTATAGCTTATCCTTTTTCTCTTCGACTTAATCTAATTCGGATCGTTCTAAGAGGTTTGCTAAAATCGTAACTAGTTGCATTTTGAAAGAATAGAAGCTGGTCTAGAAACAATCTAAGTGGAGCCATCATGCTTTTTGTTTCCTACATTTAATAGGTTTGATTTGGTTGAGTCAGCCTTGCTTGTGATTGTTAGAATTCCCTTCCAATTAGGATTTATTATTTTTTTTTAGTTTTTTTTAGTGTATGCCAAGACCGCTTGAAGTCATCACTAATCGGGCTTGGAAAAGAGACACTCTAGGTCGTTTGATTAGTGAGAAACCTAGTAGTTCTGTCCCTGGAAACGAGGACCTCAGAGACTCTTCTTTTGAGGGCCCTGTTTTTGAAAATTTCAATTTTGAGAACTTGACACTGTGTGAAGAAGTTACTTCTAGTCCTTTGATAGCGCCAGCGATGGCAACTTTAAAAGCTTTGTTGAACCAGACTAGGACTTCTCGTCCATCATGTATCAAGTTAGCTGATACTGAAGCAAACTATGAATTGAAACCTGGGACCATACAGATGCTCCCAATATTCTTAGGGAAAGAAAATGAAAACCCCTATTTCCATGTTAGGGATTTTGAGGAAATATGTAGTACCATCAGGATTAAAGACCTAGATGATGAAGCGTTGAAACTTAGACTATTTCCTTTTTCACTAAGAGACAAAGCCAAGTCTTGGCTATATAGTTTGACTTCTGAGTCAATTGAGACCTATGAACAACTCGCGTCTGCCTTTTTCCAGAAGTTTTTCCCTAGGGACAAAACATCATCTATTAGACAGCATATTTGCACACTTGCTCAATTAGAGGGAGAATCTTTATATAGGTATTTGGAAAGGTTCAATGACTTATTATCACAATGTCCTCATCATGGTTTAGAGAAATTAAGGCTAGTTCAGATCCTCTACGAGGGTTTAGATTATTCGACAACAACCATGGTTGAGTCTTTATGCACAGGTGGGTTTGAAAATAAAACTGTCGATGGCGCGATGACATTTTTGAATGAAATCGTTGAGAAAACCCAACAGTGGGAAAATAGTAGGGAGCCCCAGAGAACAATTCTTCTAAGTAGAGGGAATGTTAATAGGGTAGAAGGATCTTTTGAATCGGATGCCAAAATAGCGGCTATATCGAAAAGTTTAGAAGCTTTAGAACTGTGTCAATCTAGTAGTATTGAGCCCAAGCCATTTTGAGAAGGACAGACTGTAGAAGAGCAATCCCATGCTCTTTATAATAACACTAGGTTTGATAATCATCAGAAGTTCAACCCTTATTTAGAAACCTATAACCCTGGTTGGAGAAACCATCCTAACCTTTCTTGGTCTAAGGGCCAGAGTCTAGTAATTCTAAGGTTCCCCCATGTTTTCGTTATGCTAAGAATCCTTCTGGACCAGCACAATTTCAGAGTCCGATAGATAAGACGATAATGAGTTTAGCTGAGTCTGTTGACTCATTGACTCAGAATACTAAAGATTTCCAGCAGTTTGTCAACCAGAGTTTACGAGAAAATCAAAAGATTGTTCAGGCAAATAGTCAGGCTATTTCTAATTTAGAAACCCAGGTTGGTCAAATCGCTGAGTCTTTGAGAGAAAGAGAAAAAGGTAGGTTTCCTAGTCAACCCCAACCCAATCCTAGAGGAGTTCATGAAATATCTTCCGGTGAGAAATCACCGAGTCATGTGAATGCAATTAGAACTCTTAGGAAGTAAAGTCGTAGACAACAAGGTAACTATGCCTGAAAGTGAACATACTGTAGTTCACCCCTCTGATCCAGTAGCTGAAGAGACTGATGAAGTCTCTAAAGAGCCTGAGGTAGCCCCTCATAAGCAGGATTTTTTTCCAAGAGCCCCGTTCCCACAACTGTTAGCACCAACTAAGAAGGAATCCAACTTTAATGACATAATGGAGGTTTTTAAGCAAGTCACGATAAACCTTCCATTATTAGACGCAATTAGGCAGATTCCTACTTGTGCCAAGTTCCTTAAGGACATGTGTATGCGAAAGCGAAAGCATAGTGTACAAAAGAAAGCCTTTTTAGATAGTCATGTGAGTTCAACTAGTCAGAACAATGTAAGCCCTAAGTACAAAGACCCAGGGTCCCCTACTATTTCTTGCACAATAGGTAAATACTGTGTCGAGAAAGCGTTACTTGACTTAGGAGCCAGTGTGAACTTACTTCCGTACCATGTGTACCTGCATTTAGGACTTGGTGATTTGAAACCTACTCATATGACATTGCAGTTAGCTGATAAGTCTGCGAAAATTCCTCGTGGTGTCATAGAGGATGTTCTTATTGAGGTCGATAGGTTTATTTATCCAGTAGATTTTGTTGTCCTTGATACCCAACCTGTCCCTGACCCAGAGAATCAGATACCTGTGATATTAGGTCGCCCGTTTTTAGCGACATCCAGTGCGATCATTAACTGTCGAAATGGTATTATGAACTTGTATTTTGGTAATATGAATGTTGAGCTGAATATTTTCAAAATTAGTAAGCAACACCTGATCTAGATGACACGTGCACTGAAGAGGTGAACATGATAGGAACACTAGTTCAGGAGTCATTACCGAACACTTTGTTAGAAGATCCATTAGGGAAATGCCTATCCCACTCTGGGTTTGATTTTGATGATGATAGTGTAATCAATGAGGTGAATGCTTTGCTAGACTCAGCCCCTTTGTTAGATACTAGTAATGGATGGAAACCTAAGTTTGAACAACTACCAGTAGTCTACCCTAATTCCTTCTTCAGAAGAGCCTCCTAAGTTGGACTTTAAACAACTACCAGATACTCTGAAATATGTGTATTTAGGCCCATCTGAGACTTTTCTTGTGATTGTAGCATCCGACTTGGATAGTAACCAGGAAAGTAGGCTAGTGACCGTGCTTCAAGATAATAAGGAAGCTTTAGGGTGGACCATAACAGACATTAAGGGAATAAGTCCTACTGTTTGTATGCATCAGATTCATTTAGAGGATGATACAAAACCGTCTAGGGAGATGCAACGTCGACTTAACCCTAATATGAAAGAAGTAGTTCGAACTGAAGTGATTAAGTTGTTAAATGCGGGTATTATTTACCCAATTTCAGACAGTAAGTGGGTCAGCCCCGTTCAGGTTGTCCCAAGAAATCAGGTATCACTGTAGTTCAGAATGATAACAATGAATTAATCCCAACCCGAGTGACCACGGGGTGGCGTGTTTGTATTGACTATAGAAAATTGAACAAGTTCACAAGGAAGGATCACTTTCCCCTTCATTTCATCGACCAAATGCTAGAGAGATTAGCTGGACATAGCCACTATTGCTTGCTAGATGGTTTTTCTGGTTATAATCAGATTGTTATTGCCCAAGAAGATCAAGAGAAAACTACTTTTACCTGTCCCTTTGGTACCTTTGCGTATAGACGCATGCCTTTCGGGTTGTATAATGCACCCGCTATTTTTCAGCGTTGTATGATCATCATATTTTCTGACATGGTAGAACGGTTTTTAGAGGTCTTTATGGATGATTTTTCAGTATTTGGGTCATCTTTCGATGAGTGCTTGTATCATTTGACATTAGTGTTGACTAGGTGTAAGGAAAAGAATTTAGTGCTTAATTGGGAAAAATGGCATTTCATGGTTCGCTCAGGAATTGTTTTAGGGCATATCGTATCTTCTAAGGGTATAGAGGTAGATAAAGCCAAAGTTGACCTTATTAAGAATTTACAGGTTCCCAAAACTGTACGAGATGTTAGGTCATTCTTAGGGAACGCATGCTTTTATCATCGATTCATTAAGGATTTTAGCTTGATTTCTAGACCTCTTTGCAATTTACTTGCAAAATATGTTAAGTTTATCTTTGATGATGCTTGTTTAGAGGCTTTCGAGAAGCTTAAGACTTTACTAACTACCGCCCCCATAGTTCAGGCTCCTAACTGGAACCTACCCTTCGAGATAATATGTGATGCTTCAGATTATGTTATTGGTGTCGTATTAGGTCAGCGAGAAAACAAATTACTTCATGTGATTTAGTATGCTAGCAAAACTCTGAATGACATCCAACTGAACTACACCACCACAGAGAATGAACTATTAGCCATTGTTTTTTCCTTAGACAAGTTTAGATCCTATCTCTTAGGTTCTAAGGTTATAGTCTTTATTGATCATGCTGCTTTGAAGTACCTTCTGTCTAAGAAGGATGCTAAACCTAGATTGATTAGATGGATCCTTTTTCTATAAGAATTCTCTCTAGAAATTAGAGACAAAAAGGGTGCAGAAAATGTAGTAGCATACCACTTGTCTAGACTCGTTGTGGAGTCCTCTGATGATTCTTCTCCTGTCAGAGATAGTTTTCCTGATGAACAACTATTCCTTGTTTCCCAATCACCTTGGTTCGCAAATATAGTGAATTATCTTGTTACTGGTCGAATGCCTCAACACTGGGGTAAACAAGATCGTTCTAGGTTTTTAGCCGAGGTGAAGCATTTCTTTTGGGACGATCCTTATTTGTTTAAGTATTGTCCAGAACAGATTATTAGGAGATGTATACCTGAGAGTGACCCTTTTGTCATGATCATGCTTGTGGAGGTCACTTTAGTGCTAAGAAGACTGTTGCTAAAGATATTGCAGTGTGGATTCTATTGGCCGTCATTGTTTAAAGACTCCCATAGTTATTGTGTTGCTTGTGAGCGATGCCAGAAGTTAGGAACCATTTCTCGAAGAAATATGATTCCTTTGAACCCTATTTTAGTTATTGAGGTCTTTGATGTGTGGGGCATTGATTTTATGGGTCCTTTTCCTAATTATTTTGGTTATTTTGACATCCTTGTCATCGTAGACTATGTGTCTAAGTGGGTAGAGGCGGTTGCGTGTAAAACAAACGACTACAAGGTTGTGGTCAAGTTTTTGAATGATAACATATTTGCACGTTTTGGTATACCGCGAGCTATAATTAGTGATGGAGGGTCACACTTTTGTAATCCACCGTTTAAGCTTTTAATGAAGAAATATGGTATTACCCACAAAGTAGCTACCCCATATCACCCACAGACTAGTGGTCAAGTAGAGGTTTCCAACAGGGAGATAAACCGTATTCTAGAGAAAACAGTTAATCCTAATAGGAATGACTGGTCGTTGAGGCTTACTGATACCTTATGGGCTTACCACACCGCGTTTAAGACCCCCATTGGAATGTCACCCTATCGTCTAGTTTTTGGCAAGGCATGTCACCTGCCCGTCGAGTTAGAACATAGAGCATATTGGGCTTTAAAGCAGTTAAATTTTTTGCTTGACAAAGCAGGAGCTCACAGGAGGCTCCAGCTCAATGAGTTGGAAGAGATTCGGAGAGATGCATATGATAGTGCTAGGGAGTATAAGAACAAAATGAAACTTATGCATGATAGAAATATTTTAAGAAAGTCATTTTCCCCAAGTCAAAAAGTTCTTCTGTATGATACTCGTTTGCATCTTTTCCCCGGGAAGTTACGATCTCGGTGGACCGGTCCGTTCGTTGTTCGCACTGTTTTTCCTAATGGTGCTATTGAGATTGAGACTCAAGATGGTAGAAGTCCCTTCAAGGTTAACGGTCAGAGATTGAAACCATTTTTAGATCCTTTCCCTACAGGTGATGTTGAGGAGGTCCCTGTTTACCTTGATTGACCATCAAGATTGTTTTTGTACATTAGTAGATTTTTGTAGGTTTTTAGTTTATTCTCCGTAGAAGGATTGCTACGCTTCACTCAGGTACTATCTTTGTGACTTACCTCGTTATTCCTCTTTTTACTTATCTATTGCTACTGCTCTTTATTTCGAAACATTGAAGATACTGTTTGATTTAAGTTTGGGGGTAAGGGAGAAACTTTTTAGTGAAATAATAAAGCTCTAGAATTTAGAAGCTTGTGAACACTTCAGGGTGACACTAACCATTCTAGGTAGATGGAAACTTAACTTTTTTTTCTATAGGAATTGG
Source organism: Papaver californicum (assembly GCA_023531435.1). Classification (NCBI taxonomy): domain Eukaryota; kingdom Viridiplantae; phylum Streptophyta; class Magnoliopsida; order Ranunculales; family Papaveraceae; genus Papaver; species Papaver californicum. Next base: position 2,774,345 of record JAJJMC010023397.1, read on the forward strand.
TGTGCCCAGTTAAATGGTCTATTCATAAAAGGACAGAGTTAAGGTGTTAGAAATAACATGATATATGTCACTACATCTCGGAGTCTATCTCGACCATATCACTTTCTGTTTTTACTTTTGCAATTTTGTGTTTCTCTAAGTGATTTGGTGGGGCCGAGTATCAAATTGTTATCGCCGTCAGGATGAAATAGAGTGTTTTGAAGTCAAGCCCCATTGTTGCATTTTAATTTTAAAAAAAAGAAAAAAAAAAGAAAAAAAAATAGAATATTGACACTTTGATATCAATATGTGTGTGTTCTCCCTATCTCCGTCGCCTAAGCAAGCGTGGAACGCAGGATCCATGGGAACTATCATGTAAGATGCTGATAAGAACCATGCGCTTGGATTCAATGTGATCCAATCATGTTGTCAATACATTTATTGTTTTATTTTCAATAAGTCGATTGATAGAACCCGTGTATATACCAGTTGAATCGATATTAGTATTAGATTTAAGACCAATGAGTGCGTATCTCAATTCATTAGGTTTCATCCTGGCACTGACCTTCAGACAGATATGGGAAACACCGTTCACCTTAGTCAACACGTGCAACCTTCATATTTTCCATGTCCATCTTCTAAATATTTTCATGTGACTGAACTGTGATAGATTCGGAGTCTTGTGGTTGAACGATTATCTGAGTAGAGCTCTGTTGTCTTATATATGAATTTTAGTATGTTTGAGTAAACACTCGTGTACAACAATTGGACTCATATAGGGTAATGATTCCCATGGCCGAAGAATTGAGTAGGCCAACTAAATAGCTTGTTTAGTGTCTATCCTCAATCGTTCACGAGTAGCTAAAATTTGGAGTAAAGGTTTTGTGGGTATACCTCTTGTAAACCCTCACAAGACAAAACTCGTCCACTAGGGACACCTAGGGTATAACGGCTTATTACATATGCTAAATGTAGTCACGATTCCTGCGAAAGTGAGCTAGAATTTTATTTTCTAGATTAGATTTGCTCGAGGACTAGCAAATAGTAAGTTTGGGGGGTATTTGATAGACACATTTTTGTGTCGAAATTGCGCTCGATTAACTATTTTGATAGTGTTCGATTCTGTACTTATTATGGCTTTTTATGTCTTTGTAGGTATTTTTGAGAAATAAATAATTTGGGAAAAATCGGCTCGAAAAGTGATAAAGGCACCTGGAAAATTACTAAAGGCATCCAGGAAGAATTGATAAAGGCACCCAACTCTTGGATTGGGGGCACCCCCTTCTTTGAATTTGAAACCGAAAATGGCGGGAATATTTCTTTACGTGTGAAATTGTTCCTGATTTGGTTTGAGACAAAATTTCGATGGATTTTCTCAACAGTTTTGATTCCTTACGAGTTGTTACGATCACTGGATAGCTACTTGAGTTGGAAAGGAGAACAAATAGCCATTCCCGACAGTTCAGGGAAGAAACTTCTTCACGTGAAAAATTGAATCTGAGCTGGAGATAAACTCAAGTTTGGGGAAGCTGTTAGGGAGGATATCTTCTACGGATTATTCTCTATCTTTTGAGAATCTCTGATGTGTACAGAGAAGAGAAAAAAAGGAAATATTCCTGTAACTTGGAGTCGGAAACAGAGTCATGGTCTGTTTAGGATTGTCACGAGATTTCAATTTGATTTGGATTTGTTTTTGAGTACTTATCGGTTCACAAGGGTTTTTAGGGTTTACTAATGCTATATATAGCAAAGAGAAGCAAAGAAAAAGGGAGGCAGAGCCACCGGAAAAAATCAGGAAGAAAAAAAAATATTTTGCTGCTGTAGAGAAGAAGAAGAACAAAGGCGTTGAAGAACCGTCGCTTATACTGTCGCTGACGTAGCTGCTGAAGCAGTCTTATATCAACAACGCCTGGAGTCCGTCTTTCTTTCCTGTTCCCTTTTCCTTCTTCTATAACGCAGAGAACACTTCTCTGTAACGCTTATAAGTGTCTCTATTCTTCTGTGTTACTCCTTTTTCACCATTGTAAGCACCTTTTGAGCAATGAAAGTCTATTTTGAGTGTGTTTCTATTACAATGAGCTAATCACCATCACTGGGGCGACGGAGGAAGCCGTTCATCCAATAATTGTGGTAACTTCTATTTTAATTATATTTATTCTACAATTCTTTTATTATTAATTGCTTGAATTAAAATTGAAAAAATGGTTTTTCTCAAACAATTGTGCAGCATGATGATAGTGTCAATTTTAGTTCAAATCCAAATAATTTTAACGATTATTCACCTATTCAAAAGGAAGAGGATTTGACTAGAGATACCACTGTTTTAGACGATATATAATTTTCTTGTTTTGAAGCTGATAATGGTTTAGAGGAACGAGTTTGTCCTGAGACTAGTGATTTAGAGTCTAACGATTCGAAGACAATAGTCTCTGCCGAAGATGATAGACTCTTAGAGAATTTTAATGTGATAAAGGATGATAGAGGATGATTTGATTCAGGTTGATAGAATAGTTTCCCCAGTGGATTTTGTTGTCCTAGACACCCAACCTTTTCAGATCCCAGAGGCTCAAATACCAGTGATCTTAGGTCATCCCTTTTTAACTACATATAATGTCATCATCAATTATGGAAATGGAATAATTAATTATTTTTTTGGTAACATGACTATTGAACTGAATTTCTTTAGTATGATTAGACAACCTTCTTGTGAGATCTATGATTTAGAAGAAGTGAACATAACAAGTACTTTAGTTCAGAAATCTTTGCCAAACACTTTGTTAGAAGATCAATTAGAGAAATGCCTAGTCCACTTTGGGTTTGATGTTGACGTTGATAGTGTTATTAATGAGGGGAATACTTTGTTAGATTCTTCACCTTTGATGGACACTTATAATATATGGAAAGCTAAGTTTGAACTTCTTCAAGTTTATAAGTCTACTTTATTTCCTTCTATAGAGGAAGGTGAGTGTAGTTCTGACCTTAAGGACCCTAGAATCCAACCAATAGTTTTTTAAGTCCATTTGAGAGTAATGTCCACCTTAAGTTTGGGGGTACCGATGATTCTTGTGATTGTCAAGTATCCCTACTTAAAGTCCCTAACTTGGGACTTGACATTTGCACCTCTACCATTTTTCAAGATCATCTTCAATCTAGATTATCTGAGCCTGTTGATGTCCAAAAAGAAGTTCAGTTGTTAGAGACCCATCCTATGGTCGATGTGGTTCACCTAGGGAATAATACAAAGATTGATTTTGTTTTCCCACCAAAAATTTTTCTTCCAATTGTGGGAACGTTTGAATTTCAAATGTGTCAGTTATTAAGTTTTGAGACTAAACCTAAATTAGAATCGACACATTTGAATAAGAATGACCACCTTCATTGTAGTCAACTGTGTGGGTCAAATCTGATTGATTTTGAGGATCCACGATTATTCAGGTTATTATTATATGCTTCTAAGTTCTTAGTTGATTTATTCCAGACTCTACAACATGATCCTGTTGATCCTGCTTATGAGGAAATCCACCCCATGAAAATATTTTATCTAGACCCTTTTATAGAGTCTGAACCTGAACCACAGCTAGAAGTAGTTTTCTTAAATCGAAAACTAGATAAGGGTGTGCTCGGTTTGTTCATTTTCTTGGCCTGCTGCAGTTTCCTTCTATTTTGGATAACATTATTTGATTCAGATGACCAACATTTGTTCCGACTATTGCTATATGATTTTATGAGGTGACTAATTCTTTCTTAGTTTGGATGAAAACTTTAAACTTAGCACTTCTTGGGAGGTAACCCATGCTCATGCGACACAGTAATATCTTTCCTTAACTCCT